>JALBCR010003150.1:0-42125 GCA_030710515.1 Abscondita cerata
TTTTGCGGTGGAGTCTACCCCAAACAAAATTTATTTAAGTGCTAGAGATTCAAACTGTTCAATGTCACATGTACGTGAGCTTCATACGCATTAATATTGAATAGGTTACTTTAAATTAAACTTAGCTTCCGAGAATGAAAGTTCCTACGACAGTATTCGACAGTCTAATAGGTAGGTAGCCCCAGATATCCTTAGGGAAGTATGTAGCAAAAACGGAAAGCAACAGGTTCCTCGAAGCAGCAATTATGCAGCATGAACGCCCCTGCAGGCCGTAGAGTTCACCGGCTAGTTGCAGCTTAATTCGATGCGAAACTGTAGTAGTCGTTAAGGTTATAGGAACCGTGCTTAATTAGCCATTCCAGCGCTTCAGGAGTTATTCAGGTGTAACACGATGAGAATATGAGGTCAACGCATGTGCTAAAGCATACGTCGTAATTAGAACCTACGAGACAACAAAAGGAAAAGAAGTACTTACACGAATGCGGTCGGATTTAAATTTAAACACCAATTGACTTAGAATTGCAGCAATACATTAATAATTTAGTGTAAAATTTAAGTTCAAAAGGCACGCCAAATACCTGGGCAAAAGAAGTAGAAAAATGTCCGCTCATCGTCTCCGAAATTTTTGTTAATTAAAAAAATCCACCAATGGAAGATTCGTAACATGCGCGGCAATTCGACTTTGTCAAGGTGCTACACACGACACATGTTTTTAAAAAGGCTCAATTTTTAATAATATAAGGAATATTCTTTAATAACGAGGCCCTCATTGCGCCTGGCCTCAAATAAGAGAGTTACTATCAATATCTTTAAACCATTCTTCCGATAATCTTTTTTGAAAATATTTTACAGTTTGCCTTCATTAGTGTGAAAAGAAACTTTTGTACGAAACTTTTTTAAAGGCTGTCCTAATAAGTGAAATATTTTCGGAAATGGTATTTTTCGGTTTTTTCCGGATATCACGGAATGGATCGGAATTTTTAACTTAGTTAACGCCATCTAAATCGGTAACCGAATCTCTATCTTTATTAATAACAAAGATACCCATATAATACTACTACAGTATATTTCTTTTGGTTCATATTGTATCTTTTTTCTTTCATATTTTGTCACTAATTACACACGTAAAAGAGGATAAACTTATTTGCATCGAATGCAAATAATACAAAACCGAAATTTTATTATCTTCTTATTCAGCACAATGCAACTTGAGTCGAAAATCATAAGAAAACATATTTTATCATAAAGTAACTTGAAAATAGTTACACTAGATAATAAATTACGTACTCTTGCAAAAAATCTGATTAAAACGATAATAGATAATACAAATCTTTGAATCCTGTCAACTGGCGATGATATGGCATTTACTGCACACTGGAAAAATAAGAATTTATTGATTTCCGGAAAAGTAAGTGTCATTTTTTATAGAAATATTTATTTATTTTTGAACAGTAAATAAAAATTATTTTGACATAAAAGGTCATAATTCAACTTTAAGTTCTTTGTTTTTATTTATTTGAATTTTATGTTTAGGAAATACGAAGTATGATAATATTTTGCATAAACAAGTATTTATAGAAATATATGATGTTTTTATACATGAAGAATTAATGCTTGAGTTTCGTTGTTAAACAACAGGAAAAAATGATATTAATTTATGTGACATTTTAATACTCTCGCGTATGTAGAAATGTCTTTGTTTGTAAATGTTAAAAAGTTGTTATGAAAGAAGCACAATCTAATAGGTACGTACACGCTAACACGGTCATCTTCAACTGTACTCGGAAGCGATTTATAATTTTTAGTCACGTTGTGTCAGTGAATACCACGACATTGAGTTACTAATCTTTCTTCAGGTAATGTCAATGCAATGGTAACGTGTTTCCATTCCAACGAAAGTGGTTTAAACCGCAACAACACGCATCATCAGCGTCACACGGTTGACTTCCGCCATCATTGTTTAGTTTTTAAGCATTCAGCCATTAGGTATTGAACCTGAAGGCATATCGTGTATTGGTAGCAGTTTTGATGTATTTAGGAAGGATAAAGTTTTTGTTAAAGTTTACTACAAAGTTTATCGACATTTACCGCCAACCACATGATAGTGAAGCGTTTATATTTACATTAGAGCTAAAACTTTTTACTCGGTAATAACGCCGACAATCATTAAAATTGTAATTGAAGTGTTTATGCCCCTTCCAATAATAATATAAAAACAAAACATAATTGTGAAAAAAATTAAATTTATTTTTCAATTCAGAAATCAGTTTTTAAATTGAACACTGTCGGATTTCGTAGGTTTTGCTTCATTATTAGAAGAAAAGCTCTTATTTATTGCTCTAGAAATGCAATTTAAGAGGCGAGTTTCCACGTTGGCGGTTTACATTTGCATAATTCACACCGAGACAAGCACAAATTCCTCGGAGTTTTCATTATAATCCCATCCCAGCTAACATTTTGTACGGAAAACTTAATGGAGTCCGCACGATGTTTACGGTTTCCGTCAGTTTTTATTCCTTTCCGGCGGCTCTAGAAAATTTCTCATGAATATCAACATTTTCCGGACGATTATGCGTTCTTATGTCACACTTTGCCGTAATTATTTTTAATAAACGTCGTAATAATGAAAGAAGTTAGTTCTTAATAATCTAAAATTGTAGTACATGTGTACGTGTCTGTCGAAGACAGAAATCCAGGATTGCGGTTTAACGCCCATAAACTTTTCATTTCCTTACTTTAAACATATAATGAAAAAATTCTTTAAAAATATTAAAGGCTAACAAGGTTTCATAGCGGGAATAAAAGTCACTTTTCCGTTTAATATCCAACATATTATTTGGAGTTGTAATAATACTAATATAATTTTTCAAAATTAAATTTAATTTAATTTTTCGAGAAATGGAATAAGTGTCGTTTAATTTATGTTAATAGTTTTATCCGTCACTTTTCTATTATTAAATTTCATTTAGTACAATATTGTAAAACTGATTTAACTCTGCATTTAAAACAGGAAAATTTTGCATTAATATTTAAACTTTAAAATAACTTGAAATCTGAAGTGTAACTTTTCTAAATCCATTACTTGCGTAGTAATATTTAAATTTGTAAGCTTACATAATCTTTCGATGTAAAAAATTATCTATAATTTCCTTAATAAAGTATTAAGTATTACTTATACAAATACATCAATTACGAAAAGTCAGAATTCTTGAATTATAGGTACGTTTTTTTTTCCAGTGGCGTGCACTGGGTTTGCAAACGGGCACTCATTCCCGAAAGAATTTGTTTCCGCACATGTTACGTAAATAACAGTTGTCATCTGACATCCAGTTAACATATTTAATTGTCAACCTTTTATTATAAGATTTGAATTGTTTTACAACATTTACAACAAATAAAATGTGCGAAAATTGCATTCTAGATGACGAAGTGAACTTTCTGTTCGCGATTATGGGGGTGTGGGTGGTTTCGGGAAGCTGGAATTCTAAAAACTCAGATTTATAACCCCTACAAGAGCAATTATTTCCCACTTACACCTCTTTTTCAGGATAATGTCCTGGGACTAAACTTTGGGGGTGGTCAATCACTCTTCCTCTTTATTAATCCTAGCAACACCTACTTCCAAACAAAAATGTTGATGATGGCATTCAAAACTAAATACAAAGTTCTTTATTTACATCATACCAATAAAACAAAACATTGTTAATGTAATTGAAATCTGGTAAAATTTTTACATTTTCTTCAACACGTAATCAACCATAGTTTGAATTACTGTGGTCCAATTACGCTGGAACATCTAAGTATTACACTTTGTCACAGGAAGTAAATAATGCCCCAACAACTTTTAGACCATCATGGGATAAATTTTTACTACTATAGGGGAGAGTGTTCCACAATGAAACAAAATCACAATTTTATTGATTTTTGATCTTTATTTGTAGTTATAGGTTCTTTAATACATAATAATAATTGTTTTCGGTATATATATTGACATTCAGTACCTATAAAAATACACATTTTTAATTATAACTTGATTATAAATAATTGAAAACCCAGTTTTGTTTCATTATGGACCAACTTATATTCCACACTGAAACAATTCAGTATTTTTTCAGGCCGTTGACCAAATTTGAAGAGTTCATATAAAAGATGTTCGTTATTTAATGGACGGAAATGTTTATCATGTACGAGTATAACATTTAAATGGATCACATTACTTAATTTTTTCAGATACGTGCGGTGTTAATTTAACCATAAAATATTTTACATGATAAACAGTCTGTCCTATAAATAACGATTATTTTTTTCACCATCTTTTATATATGAACATTTTACATTTAGTCAATGGCCTGAAGAAGCCGCCACTTGTAGTGGGAAACGACGACTCAACCATATTCTAGAGTTTTTATTGCCACACCTTCCAGCTCTTTATAAGAGGTCCAAGGGCTTGCTACTCATTTTACACTCGTTTTTAGACACTGCTTCGCTACGCTTCAATCAGTCCCTAAATAAATCTCGTGTCTAAAATGCTGTTTATAAAACTTATTGCATAATATACTATTAAATATTTGCAAATTAACGTTCAATGAGTTTGGTGAGTTTGACGTTTTAATCAGGTAGTTTCAACGACATAAAATAGAGTTAATCAAAGCACGTATTTAAGTAGATGACTAAAATATAACGTCTTAAATACGTTACGTAGAATAACCTTAAATATATATTATCCAAATATCTCGTGTTTTTTTTAAAGAAAAATGTTATTAACACGACAATTCTAAAAAGTGCATGTGATTACTAGCTTGAATTTTCCTGAAACTTTAGTACGTGTTTTGTCAAGTTCAGGTAGAACATTAATTTTATTATGAACTTTACCAAGTAGCATGTTTGTACGCTCCAAGGTTGGAAAACTTTTAGTCTTACGAAAAGGAGGTATGTGATGTTTATTATGGTTTGTTCTGTGGTTTGGGGTTGTTTTGTTGATTTGTTGCTGTTGTTGTTAATGTTTATTGTTGTTATTGGACCCTGTTTGTTTAAATATTGATTGGACCTATGTTTGGACAGCTTGAGGTTTTGGACCTAGTTGTTACTTGTCGTGAAAACGGCCATCATCATCTACGGCTACGTAATTTCTGGATTGATTGTTGGAGTTGCTGGTGTGGTTGTGTTTCATCATTTTAGTGCTTGTTTATTAGACGACTGAGGCTGTGAAAAACTCACTTAAAAAAGTTTCATTGCCCAAACTTACATAGAGATGAGGGATCAACGATCTCTAACTCTAACTATTTTCTATGATCTCCTGAATTTTCACTGCTCTAAAATCAAGTCTGTATCAAGTAGTTTATCTCATATCACCATATTTCGCACCACAGCGTTAAATTCTAGAAGTCACCGAAATTGTGGAATATCTATTGCCAAGATCGTTGTTATCAAAGCAAACGAGAACGGTCTAAAACTAAAAAAAGCAAAAGTATGTGACCTTTGACTCCAGACCATTTCTTAAAATTGAATTTCATAACTTTGTAGTTTAGACAATTTTAACTATAATCTACCATTGAAGTCAAAGATTCAGTTAACCCTTCCTGTGGTTTCCCTTTATACCAGAAAATTATGAGTTACAAGTCTTTAGAATCTAATTGGAAATCTTGCCAACAACATGAGCAGAACAAAATTTTTGATCAATTTGTACAAATTTGGACAAATATAGAGTGATTCATTATAGGGGTAGGCTAAGGGCGGGTTTTAGACCAAAATAAGAGCATGAGACACAACATGCCTTTAATCAAATATTGTTATGGGAAAAGATACAAGGCGTTACATAAAAATTTTTTAAATTTTTGTTAATAATTTTACTGTAAATTTATCAATTTTATCAAAATCTAAGAGAAGCATAATTATCTGACACTCCAAAACGTACCCTTAATAAATGAAGTAGGTAATATTTTAACTCCCCTTCTGACACTACGATGAATTGTTCAACTGCGTTTTGTCGGAAACAGATAAAATTATCGTATTTAAACAGGAGTACTAGTATTGTGTAAAATGATGCTTACGTCATATTCTCCAATCAAAATCACTAAAATTTTTCAAAAAAGTTACCAGTCGATTTCATCACCAGGAATCATTCCACGTGGCGCCCCTAGTAACAAATTGTAAAATAATACATAAAATAATGTTCTTAATCTAAAGTTATGCCTCTCTGCCGATTTTAATAAGAATTGATTAATGTACAGTGAAATTATTAACAAACAATGAAAAAAATTAATTTAACGCTCTGTATCTTTTGCCACAGCAATATTTTCTTAAAAATATTGGGTCCTATGGTCATATTTTAACCTAAATAACCCGCCCTTAGCCTATGTCCCAATAGTTCACCCCTGTATATTCTTTACAGACATACGATCCACTTCAAGATGTGCTTATAACAAAACTTGCAGATGACACGGGTCAACATCTTAAAACCGTAATAATCCACTTCGCCCGATTTATGGTTCGCAATGTGTAATCACCCATTAATTTATGTTTCAAAATGTACATTTCTTATACACAATATTTGTTCAATAAAGTCATCAATGTAATTTTGAACAAACTTTTGTTTGTATGTAATTATACAAATAAATATATAATCAAAACGATTTTTGACGTATAAGTTTAGATGTAAATCAAAATTTGTTGTAAATTAAATATGCTATAACTTTTTGGACCTATGAGTTTGGATGTAAATTTCTGGTAACATATCACTTATTTATTTTACTCTACTAAAGTCATCCGTTTACCAGATAGAGTAATAAAAACGCTTACGATCTGCTACTTCAAAAAATTGCACTGAATTCGTAAGTACCAACACACCGGCGAAATTTGAAATTACAGTGGTTGACATAACTTATGAATGCTTTTAACCTAGTGCTGTAGTTTTTCTTTAGTTTTTGCACTGTCTTGTTTTTTTTTTACAAATCAGTCTTTCCAAGACTCATATTACATTTCTATGTATGTGAAACTTGTATGCATCAAACCTGACTTCTGGTGTAGCTTATTGCGCAAATGGCCCCACCTTATGATGATTTATTGCTACATCTATTAAACGGATGAACTATATGTAGTAAAATGAAATTGGTCGGAAAACTAAAACAGGGTGTAAATGTATGGATTTTGAACTATCCTCATGAATCCCCATACTTTGTAATAATAACAAGAAACCAATAACAACCTTTTCGCGGCATACATTTCGCCACCAATATTAATTTAGAGAACGTTTAGATTTTAAGTTTCACAATTTGCATCAATAAAGTAAACAGTTTCATCATATCTAGGTCGCACAAGAAACAGCCTAGCATAATGTGTAAAGCAAGCAAGTTTAAGTTCATAATACTGCAAACGCATCAGGCTTCAGTTTATTAATACGGCAACACAATATCGAGTAAAGATAGATAGCGTAAATGCAGTATTACGTTAGTAACCTATTACTTTTAGCCCAGTTGTAAATGAGCGTGTCCATGTGCCTCCAATAAATAATATTCAACCACCCCGTCGTATGATTCTCCTTATCCATCAACCTTGGGCTCTACAAAATGCTAATGTGGTGACCCCGATATTTGACAACGATGGAAAGGTACACATTCGACTCCATACAAGTTACATCTAGATAGCACAGCCGCGAACCAAGTATAGATAGCAATTTATCGTTGCATTGGCGCAACGCCCCACAACTACTTCTACATCAATTTGAGCGCCCACCATGGACACCATCAACAACACTACGCCTGTCATAACTGACCGTCCATATCGCTGCGCCCGCCAAGAAAAACCTTGACAAAGCCACCACCACTGACCACAGAGGAGTTTGCAACCCGCCCATCGTTTCCAACCACGATGTAACACATCCACGGCATTGGACGATGGACAACGCAACAAAGCCGTTTTATCAACTTGATCGTCCAACAAACAACTACCGCCAATGAAACGCCAATGCTGCAACCGCTAACAAATCAATCGCTGCATCATCCATAATTCCCACATCCGCTACTTCAAAGGACACATCGAATAAGGAAAAACCTACGTCTCGAAATGACAGAGCTGCCCGCAATCACGCACACATTCGACACCGGAACTCAACAGGCCCAAGACTTCATCGTCCACCTGTGCTGGAGCAACGCGCTCACCTACAGGACATGAAACTTGCGAAGCCGGTTCCGACACTTTGCCTGTCAAATACAGGAATCGCTGGAGCAACGAGCTCGCACCCTCATTTGTCACGCAACTGCTCGCTTAAGCTTTGAAATACTGCCTGTCGCATACTATGGGCGCATACACATACCTCACGAAGCTTACAAAGCCCAGTTGAGACTTTTATCAACACTCGCATCGCACAATCGCCTTTAAAGTAAGCAACGTCCATCACAGCATCCATAGCAGCATCCGCAGCAGCCGACAACCACTCGCAACCGAAGCAACTCAAACAACAACATCAAGAACATCACCGAGTACAGCAGCCGTTAACGACACGACCACCAGAAACGGAAGCAAAGCCACACACCATTATCCGTTCTGGTAGACATGTACATTTTCCAACCAGCGTTAAATAAATTTCCATACAACCCAGCATCTGTATCGTGGTAAAAATTTTCACCATTGGCCAGGGAATAACTGTGGCGGCATACATTTCGACACCAACATTAATTTAGCAAACGTTTAGATTTTAAGTTTCAAGTTTGCATCAATAAAGTAAACAGTTTCATCATTACTAGGTCGCACAAGAGACAGCCTTGTATAATATGTAAAGCAAGCAGGTTAAAGTTTATAAACGTTTGTCATTTGATATTTTTATTATAACCTTAAATTGCAACCATTTATTTATTTAAGCAAAAAAGAAAATGCGAAAACAGATGAGGCTGTAATTATCCCTAATTCTAATTGGCTTCTACTGCTGGTATACTCCACAGGGTGTTGTGATTTATTGAAAAAAAAATAGACTCATTTTAACACCACGTATTCAATGAAAATTTAACTTTATTCAAGAATCAGCTACACACTCACATTCCTGATGGTTCAGAATTTTAGGTGTCCAGGATTTTTGTCTGTCAATGTAGAACTTAGAACTTTTTTTTTTAATTTTCCATTAGAGTATGTATTTCATCATTTTTTTAGCAAATGATCTTGACTGTTGTGCTTTTTAATTGAATTACCACTAATGACTTTTTTTGCAAGTGGCTTTTAATATTACAGCGGATCGAGTTTCCAAAGTAAACTAATTTGTGCTTTGTAATTTACAATAATTAAATAGTAAGCTGTCAGTTCCAAAAATAATTATGTATCTAAATAAACGATCCTGTCGAGTTTGCTAACAAATCTTGAAGCCCAACGAATGAATTAAATTGTTCAAGTTATAACCTATATAAAAAAATAGACAAAAAAAAATTAATTACAATAATTACGGTCAAAAATTTAAATGGAATTTTAATTTAAAGTTCTGGAACCAAGCACGAGGACAAAAATTAATTTAAAGGATACGAGCGCGTATGTAGGACTGGGTATCGCATTACAATTTATGAAATACAAGTGATCCCAAATAAACTAAAAAAAGAATAAAGCAAAACAAAACATATGTAATATCTATGAATTACGCACGTCTCGTAAAGCAAAATGTCCAAATGCATGGTAGGTTAAGAAGAATTATAGCAGGTGAAATACAATTTATTTTCGTTTTATTGCGGTGTCATGTTCAAATGATTTATAGGATGAGCCTCGTGCTACCTGTGTATACGAAATTTATTATTTTTCTTTCATTTTCTTTCGGTGTCCTAATAAAGTAGGTTTTTACAGGGCGCCAGGGACCCGCGACCTCTGTAACTTTATTTTGTTTATGAAGTAAAAACTCGTAAGCTAAAACGACAGATTTAGTGAGATTTTAAGTGACTTTTCTTCATTTTTACGAGGAATTACAAAGTGTTTCAGAACATATAAACAGTTCGGATAAGAAAAAGACGTTTTTCTAAATCGATTTTTTGCGTGTTTTATGTTCTCTTGTAATATTTTAATCGGAAAATATTGTTGCTAAAATAAGAGTGTATCGAGCACGCGGATTTTATATTATCAGCAAAATTTAAATTCGACGCCTCTTCTTGTTCGATCTAAGTGAAGGAACGGATAGGAATATACGAATATAAGCCTATGGGGGAATATATCTTCCTGTATCCCATATACATGCAAATGCAATTCAACCTGCGAGACCGAAAATGGGTACGGCTTTACCCTACTCTTCAATCGGCATCATCTAATATTAATAACGGTGGTATAGGTGGTATTCGTTTTGAATGCCTGCAGTGGTTTGAAACTGAGTGATGTGTGTTTCTCAACAATTGCATATGTCTTTGTAGATTGTTCCGAACGAAGCTTTTAACTTTTCTGATTTCCAGTTCGTTCTTATTTTATTAAAATACTCTTTGTATCATGCAATATTAAACGTTCTTATATAAAGTACACTGTCGCAGTACTACGAGAAAAATATTCTATTTTTACTCGAGTAACTGTTAAATAGTGCTTAAGGGTAGATATAGCTTTTACGACTGACTGCTTTTTAGTGACTTTAAAATTAAAAACTAACGCCCATACCACTCATAAACATCGGTATAGAATTTCTGTATTTATCACATTATAAACTTTGGTTTTACATCTTTACTATTTTTGTACATGAACCTTACGCATAGAAACATCCTTTCAACATACATAAAACTAAGATTAATCCTTGACTGACATAAACCAATCCTTCGTAACGATCATTTGTTGTACTGACAATTTTTATACAACCATGATTTTTGACTCGTAATTCTTGAGTAAAAGTTATAGAAAACGTAATTAAAACAACTTTTGTTTAAGGTTTGAGAATCACTACCAATAGCTGAGAAATTTCATTTCCACAGTTTGATGCTTGTCCAATTGGTCTAAAAATCTAATCAAAATTCTGGTATTACATTAAAACTCTGCATATCATAACCTTAAGAAATAGAAAACTAGAAAAGCTTTTTTTAAACAAGTAATAATTCTCTAAGTCACTTTATCAGTTGGTAGCGTTCATTTCTTTACTCCTTTGTTTTATCTTTATCTTGGTTCAGTTATTTGACCGAAAACAAAAATCATAATCAAAATTCCAATTTTTGGCTTTTCGAACCATTTGCTTTAAAGTAAAAGTGATCATTATCAACTGTCAAATTGACTTACAAAACATTTTTATCATTTGTTTCAAAATACTTTAGTTTTTATTTTAGTTTAAAAATTAATATCTTGGGAACTGACAACGTCAATGTCAAAAGTAACACATATCTGAACTCAGAATGCTTAAATCTACCCAAAACTGCCAAAAATTTAGGTAATGCTATTAAAAATATCGATGACATCATTACAAAAAGTAGAGAGGGTAACCAATTAATTTGAATTTCAGGAAATAAGTGCTTTAAAAAACAAAATAGACGTGTCCGGGAGTTTTTGTCGTAAACGATCTGAAACTTAGATATATTCATTATTCCGGACTAAACGTTCGCACTGTATACAGTGGTGGGTCTCGACGATAGCATGTTAAACGAACAGTAAGAACGAAAACCGATTCATCTAAAAACTTGTAAATTTATACAAATGGACATGGTCTACTTACTGAAAATATTTTCATGGGGGTGTCACTTATCGCTTATATCGGAAGTGGATACCAACTTTGTTATTTTAAATACAATACCCCAACTTTTATTTTATTTTAGGCTTCCGGAATAAAATTTTAGGTCTTTCTACTACCACGTTTGGCCTTACTTATCTCTACCATTATCAAGAACAAAAATATTTTTCCACTACTAGCTGTGAAGTGGACAATTATTGCGTCTCCTAGCCAACTGAGAAGTTGAATTTCTATTAGTGGTTAATAATTTTTTCTATTGTTGACCTAGGTTAATAATGGACAAATTCAAATTTTTTGAGAATCCAAGAATAGCTGTTTAACAAAAACGAGTGAAACATAATTTTGTATATCCAGGAAATTATCTTTAACGTATTTGCTGCTTAAAATTACCTAACACGATAAAATTATTTGAATAAAATAATGCCATTAGTTTAAAATTCGCGCCCTCATCCCAAAACCGCAAATACATAACCTGAATTTATTTATTTATTAAATATGATGGTAGAATCAGTTTTTTCAGGTTTCCCAAAGGAGATTTAACCAGGCGAGTTAAGTTACATGAAGAATTTTAAGTAAATTACAAACATTTTGTTGTAGGTGCTTTGAAATGGTTAACAGAATATGGAAGGTCCGATCTGTTGCATAAAAATGTCGACTATAAAAAACTTAACGAGTATGGCGAACACTTGCCATTCCTAAATGAATTACAAGTGTCAATTTCTGAAACCCAATATTCAAATGATGCAAGAGAGTTTTTTTTTATACAAGTTTGGCGAATCCTTTTAATAAATGCCCGTTAACATCTCTAGCTATACCAAAACTACTCAAGCTTGCAGCTCAAATACTCTTAGGTAAAGAAAATTACGGAGGAACATTCTTAAATTGCAACGTGAAAAGAAAGCACTTCAATTGAAGTTAGCATCTCCCAACGATTACTTCCCGAAAGCAGGCACAAATTGTGACAGCCCAAGTGGACTTAAAAATAAACCACTAAGAAGCAGGAGATATACAGAGGAATACAAACAATTTTCACTAAAATTATATTTTACGAGCTCCCAAAATGTTAATTTTAAAGTAGGTTTTAAATTTTTGCCAGCTCAAACTGCTACGATCATGGTTAGAGTTATATATAAAAATTTAAACAACCCTTGTGCTACATCTTTACAAATACGATATGTAAAGGTGACAAATTGAAGTCGATAGTATTAAACTGCACAGAAAAGCTACAACTACAATGCGGTGCCAATGTTAGGGCAGTAGTAAAATTTTCGAAACCTAATTAAAAGAATAGATGTATCACCGGAAAACCATACCTTCTCGTAAACGATAAGAAAATCTATTATTTCTCGATGTCCCTATTTATTGAAGTCAGTGCAAAATAACTTGATTAAATACGATATAATCTTTAATAACAAAAAGCATCTTGGAAAGACATTAAAAATTTCTACATGTCAGACAAATCTAAACCGCTGCGATTGGCTCCTAAATCAACTAATTTACTTATTACTCCGAATAATTTTCAGAAAATGAAGGTGAAATATGCACACAAGTGTTTAGTGAATCAGCTGCAGTTGGTTTATCAACGTATGTAGCTTTTAATGCTTTTTGATTTATTTGTATTGACTGTGATACTTGATTTTTACAAGTAAAATGTTTTATTTTTACTATTTGATTACATTTGGCTAGTAGTGGAAAAAAATAGTATATGACACCATGGTTGTGAAGTCCATTATTGCCTAGCAAAACTGGTGCTAAGGCAATACGACAGACTTCACAACCTTGGTGTATAATATACTATTAGGTGTTAGCAACAAAATTTAATTCAAATATTTTCATGAAAGACGATAAGCGAAACTTTGTACAACGGTTAGACATAGTATTGAACTATGTTTTAACATTTTGAAATTTATTTCTAGAAAAGGTCCGGTAGTAACCTAGTTAAGAAATTAAATTGTCAATGAGTCAATTCCTTAAACTGCAAGTGAATATTTTCTATTTTTCTCTGCGATGCAGAATTTGATTATCTATCCGTCGATATATTATGTTCAGACTCTAAAACTGAATAATTTTCGTGTTATCTGTTTTTTCTTCTTACTTTTTTCTGACTTATTTTACCTTGTTTTTGAATGATGTAGTAAATTAATAGTGTGCTTGCAATTGTTTAACTACAAGCTGTATGATTAGCCCCAATCAATTGGCTACAAGTAGATTACAAATCATACTGTTAATTTATTACATCATAGCTACCAAGTTTAAAAAGTAGATATTTGTCAATGAGCAATTTAGGATAGGACACTTGAATATTCAGTATTAGGTAATTGAATGACGCAATTGATTGAGAGAATCTTTAACCTAGTTGCAATTTAAAAAATTACCTCTTGACAATTTTAGTTTTAACTTAACTACCGGTTCTCCCTGGATCCTTCACCTAAAATAAATTTAAAAATGTCTAAACACTAAAACTATGGTCCAATTAAGTGTCTTTCATTGTATAAGATCTGATTATCTGCCTTTTTATGTTTCATGAAATATTAATTTTTTTCGTTGATTCCAATTTTCGTTTCTTTTCGCCTGAAAATAAAATAAAAATTGGAAATTTACATTTAAAATATCAAGTTAGAATTTATCGCTATAACCGGAATTACAATTGACCACAAAATATTTCTGCAAGTAGATCGCGTCCATTTGTATAAATTTACAAGTTTTCAAGCTTAATTGGTTTGTCTGTTCTCACATTTGTTTAACATGCTATCGTCGAGAAACACCCCTGTATAGTACTACGCCGAAACCGACTGGAAATACCTTTCTTCATTGCAAGATCGTTAATAAATTAAATAGTCACTTTATTAACTTAATACTGCTAATATTAACGCAAATACACTAAATTATAGGCTGCGACCACAAATTTTTTAGATTAAATTCATTTATCAACATTATAACGATTATGTGGGTTCATCATAATATCTTTACTTAACGACATTATCAACTACTGTTTTGAGAAAATATTTTTCCAACAAAATGAAGAAGCACTATTAATAATTAATATGTAAAACACTCATAATGACCTGACTTATAAGTATTTATCATTTTTTCTAAGGTATTGTGAGAAAGATAATGGTTAGCAAATTATGATCACTTAAAATTTCTAACATCCTACCCATAATGCATCACGCTTTAGAGCAAAATTTAATTTTCCTTTAGTTATGGATGATATTATACGGGCTACAGATCTAAATGCGTTAATTTCTGTTGGATTCTATTAGATTTTTCTAAAGCCTTTGAATAGGTTGATCGTGATTTGCTTTTCCAAATCCCCAATTCAATAGGTTTTGATAACACCGCTTCCATGTTAATTACTTACGCGATGCGTTAAACTAAGCAACTAAACATCAAAAAATAGTTACAACTTCAAAACGTGGAGTGCCTCAAGGATTCATATTGGGTCGGTTATTGTTTAATTTACACTTGCCATTTACCATCTGTAATATATCATTTTAACATATGTATGCCGATGACTCACAACTTATTGCCATATAAAATTAAAGATGCTAATTCTCACATTAATGTAGGATCTTGCAATGGATTATACAATTGATCTGTAGTATATTCTTGGGAAATAAATTTTGAAAAACTGTTTTAAAGTTGTTTGGTAGAGAAAATCAAATCTCTGTTAGGTTAAAAGGTAATTCACTTACTGCCACAATCAAGTCAACTAGAAATTCAGGGTTAACAATCGATTCTTACCTTTGACTTTCAAAACAATACTCTAAACTCTGTAATTCTTTAAATCAAAATGGTTAAACTTAATACATTATATATTCTAGTAGAAAAAATTTTAAGCATGTAGATGTCAAAAAACACTGTGTAATTCACTTAGTTCTTTTCAAACTTTCCCTACTGCGATGTAATTTATGCCCAATCTCTGACAAACAAGATTTTAATAAAATACAAAAAAGTTTAAAATAATTTTTTGAGATTCATTTTGGAATAAGGAAATTTTAGAGAGTGTCTCACACACTAAAGCAAGCTGGATCTGTTAAACATAGGAATCGAGTTCATTTATATAGTTACTATTTCTTTTCATAGAGTTCTTTACTACAAGTCGTCACCTTACTTACATAATAATAAATCAAACTGACATCATCTGAACTTGAGAAATACAAAACCCGATATATGTGCCAATTTTACAACACCTCTATTCCTTTTTCATAATTAATACAATAGTTATGGAAACTCATGGCTAGAATTATCATCTAAGTCATTAAATTAAAAATCAAATATAAACATCGTCAAAGTCAAGAAACTTAAAAAGCAATTTCAGTTTATGTTGAGTTATATTATTTAAATTATTTGGAGAAATGCTTTGTGTCGCTGAACATTTTTACACCTTTTAAACCTTTGTTGATATAAAACAAAGTAGAATTTTTGCGCGAAATGTCGGTTTTTATTTGAAAAGCATTTTTCAATTTTTTAAAAATAAATTAATCGTTTGTTTTTAACAGTATGTGCCGGGATTATTTCATAAACAATTGATTTATTGAGCAATTTTCTCCCTACAGTATAAGCTGCCATGTATACATTAATGCGTCTGGAATATGCAATTCTTATAATATTATGTGTACTTGTACAAGCCCTTATAAGTAGAGGGTGGGAATAAGACTCAACTTAGCAAGTTGAGTATTATTGCCCACGTTTCGCTCTCACCTGGAAGGGGCTTATCACAGGCTCGTTTACACATACTTAGTTGGTAAACAGATTTGATAAAGGCCACGTACCTGTATGCGTTCTTATGTTGGGTAGTTTGGGGAATCTTACCTGTTTTTAGTTGTCGGTTCCAAATTGGAACCTGCAGATTCGCAAATGTTAAGACCTACTTTTTACAAAGATTATACGTTTTCCTCCTATTGAATCTTCGTTGTGAAAGGGTGCACTGGAAAAATGCTCTCTAAAAGTTGAACAATTGGACATGTGCTTTGTAATAGCAATTGAAGTAAAATTGTCCTATTCTAATTAGGGAATAAATTTCGATCTCCGGTTCCAGGTAATGTGGAAGCTTTTCTTTTATTTCTTTCCTTTGTTTTAGCTAAAATTTTGGTTCTACGGGTTCTATTAATTCGTAGGCACCTTTTGTTCGTTTTCGGAACGTTTTAGTTTTTTGTTTTACCTGGTCAATCGGTTATTTAGCGACGGTTATATTCCAAAAATTATAACCGATCGAAGAGGATACTTGGAAATTCGTACTTAACATACTGTAATTAAACGATTAATCAAATTCCTTTGAAGCCATCATCGGTTCAAGGCCACAACTCAAGATAGCTGTTATATCTAATTTTGTGCCGCCAAGCAATCCGTTATCATTGGAGTCCATGTTGGCTGTTCCTTTTTGGATACTCAAATACTAGATTTTGATACGAGAGCTGTTATCCTACCGATTAACTGTCGAACACTTGAATACTCTGGTTACACGAGCTAAGTTACTTTTTATGCATGTCCACTATAAATTTTATACCGATTATATGTTTGTGTATCGTGTTGAGCGTTCAACAACACACCTTTTAGGCGCTTACTCAATACTTATGTAAATCCGGAAGGATCCTTAACACAATTAATCGGTGCGCTTGAACTTATTTAAATAATTGGCCACGGTTTGCGTACTCGTAATTGCTGTTAAACACATTTTGAACAATATTTTGTCGTGTGACCCACTTGCCGGGATTCATTGCGTTCTCGACTGTCAAATACACTAACCTATTTAAAAGTTTGTACCAGACTTTATATTCGTGTTTTAACTCGCTCTCGCAAATTATTTGTAATTGATAACGATATTTTGCCATTCTAATTGGATATATATGCTGTTAAAGCCTATGTGTATTTAAATGTGTAAATTGAGATCCCAGTCGCGAACACAATATAAATATGTCTATCACGCAGATATCTATTTCTGTATCTTCATGAGTACTTAGGGCTTTAGATATTTCTTTTATATAATCTTAGGTGGCGCTTACTTTATACATTTTGGAGCATTGTACAAGCCTTTTTGTAGAAAGATTTTCAATCCACCCCGAGACCACCAATCAAGACGAGCTGCCGGGAGTCATCTAACACTTCTAGATATTAGATTTTATTTGTTTACAAATAAAACCGTAACAAAAAGGAAGAAGTAAATTGATGCCTTTCCAAGCATCTACTTTTAAAATATATCGCCGGTGTCTTCGATGATTCGTTGGGGCTATCACCATGACTCTTGAACCATCTTTACTATTGCACAGGGAATCTGTAGGTTGCTTGATTCATGACTATCGTGTTTCCTCTGCCAAACTGATTTCAACATCAGAAAGATCAAAAGGCATTTTCTTATCACGATATTTAAAGGCTTCAAGAGACTCATACTTCCTACATACTGTAAGCTTATTAATATATTTATTATTTATAACTTTCATTTGAACTTTTTTCTAAAATCCAATTTTTATTTTCCTTTTTCTAGAACAAAATTTTAAGTTTGTGTCCAACAACTATGAAATAATCTATTGTAAGACTTTTGCGTTATTTAAATAGTTATGTACATTTTTGTATCTTTTTTTACTTTTTCTATAAGAATTGTGTAAGTTTCTTTTGTACTTTAACGCTATATATTTGACCATAACGGCCCTGCTTGTTGGCAGTCAATGGGCAAATTAGCGCTTTGAGCAGCCTAACCAGGCTTTCAAGTTATAACATAAGTAAGTTAAGCTTCCTACAATTATTGCTAATCTAACCCATGGAAATAAGGATCAGTAAATAGAATGATAAATTAGGTTTAATTGTAACAATGTAGTTCCAACAAGTCTCGGATCAACAGTACTAAACTTATTTGAGAATATATTTCAGCAGTGCCTGAAAGCAATTGATAAGAGACCACTGGAAGGAAACTACATCGGTGTTTGTGTTGTGTGTCTGTTTTGTGTTGTTTTGTATGTGTGAGTTTAAATGTGTGAATGTGTATGTGTGAGCATGCTTGTAAAAATGCATTCGTGCGTGCGTGTTTGCGTGCGTGTGGTAAGTGAGTGAATAGTGCATGCCTTCGTACGTTCGTAATTACGTGTTTCAAGCATATGTTTTTGTTTGCTGGCAAATGTATGTCGTTGCGTGCATGCATGTACGTTTTCATGCGTACATTTATGCATAATTGTACATAAATGCAAAAATGTGTGAAATTTATTCAAACGTGCAAGCGTGTGTGCGTACGTACTTTGTGGTACGTGCTCGTGATAAATCGTTCAACGTGCGAAAATGCGTGCGTGCGTTAATGATTGGTGCATTTTTATCTTTGCGTGTTCATGCATTGATGCGTGCGTGCGTTCGTGCTGCGTGCGTGCGTACATGCATTCATGCGTGAGTTCAAACGCGTGCGTGCAATGTGGCGTACGTGTGCGTGCGTGTGCGTGCGTGCGTACGTGCGTGCGTACGTGCGTATCATGCATATGCGTACATGCGTGCATGGTGCGTTTAAGTGCTACTGCATGCGTGCGTGCGTGCGTTCGTTCTGCATGCATGTATTCGCGTACGTGTATACGTGTGTTTGTGCGTGTTTGTGTGCGTGTGTGTGTGTGTGTGTGTGTGTGTGTGTGTGTGTGTGTGTGTGTGTGTTTGTTTGTGGTGTGTGTGTGTGTGTATCTATGTGTGTATGTGTGTGCATCTGTGGCAACATTTCTAGGTGCCACAGGAGAAACAGTAAAATTTATGTATTCTTTGGTACTTTATGTTACGTTAGTAATCTTCATCCTTTTCTTAACGTGCATAAATGAACATTAAAACTAAATCTTACACACTTTTTCAACGTAAACATATTAATTGTGTGAGATGTCACATTTGCCTCTAAACCATGTTCAGAAATATACCAACTTGTAACAACTTTCGCAACATATAGTCAGAAGCGCCCCTGGATGTTAACAAATTTTTATAACCAGGCGGGTATGTCATCATTTCTTATTTCAATACTGAAAGTTTACGCATATGAACGCTAGATATGAAACGAAGTGAAACTGAGTGAAATTTACCCGTTTGAACTTGATAAAACGGTAAATATAGTATCTTTTTTTATAATTACATTTTTTTTGCATAATTAATTTTAAACTATTTTATATTAGTCTTTAAAGTTGAAGTAGTTTTAGTGGAAGAACCTTAAATAAATGTAACTCTTAGACATATATACCAATTTCAATGTATACATAGAATTGTTAGAGTTTATCGTATTTCTGTTTATATCAGCATGCTGACATCATAAACAATCACGTAACCATTTCGGAAAACAGACAACGTAAACGCTATTAAATATTAAGATTTTCGATTCATTTACAATATACAATTGAAGAAATGGAGACTAGAGGGAGAAAAATATTAGCAATGTTAACTGATCCATTATATGATATTCCAAAGCATGAAACTACTAAAGGTACTACTAAAATTGAACAGCAGAAAGCTCTGCATAACTACATACTAATTAAAAGATCTTAATAAGTTATAAGTGTGCAGGTCAACTACTTAATTTGTGAACCTTTGAGTAATATTCTTTGTTGTTATTGAAACCGAGTGTACTTTAAATGTGAAAATTATATTAATTTGTTATCGGAAGTTGTATACCTTTAAAAAGATATTTAAATTGACAGCGTGCCGGTCCGGAAGTCAATTGTATTAATTTAAACAAAACACACAAAACATTGTATATTATTGCTAAATTCTAAATCAAAACTGTTATCATATGTCAAAATTTAATATTTTTGAAGTTATTCACTTTCTGCTTAAGTTTTAGATAATTATGAAAATTACAGTATACCTAAATAGAAAAGTATTTACAAAAATAATTTTCTGTTGTTAGTAATCTTTACAAAACAATGCTGACACAGAAACAAAATTTAACCATGTGTAATAATATGTTTGCAAAGATTTGTAAAACGGCCCAAGCTGAAAGAATAACTAATATTTTAGGAAGGCACATTAGATTCTTTATATGTTTATGTACTAGTAATTTTGAAATGTTAGTATTTACAACTTAAGCAATTTCAATACTACTTTTATTACAACTTTACAAGTTTCAACTCATCATAATACTTTCTGAAGATGAATGACAAATTAGGTAAAATTAGCCTTGAAAGCTTTCACTGTGTAGGGCGAAACGTCGGTAGTTTTATGAAAAAGTAAAGACTATTTTATATACCTTCACATAGAAAGACACAAAATCAACAACATCCATGAATCACAAAGTTATTTGAGGCGAAGCTATAGTAAAGTTATAAAAATAGTATTGGTAATTGCTTCAAGTTGTATATACATTAATAATATTTTAGATAATTAATATTTTACGCTTATGGTGGCAACAAAATCCGTTTAATTGCGGTTTTAGAAAAAAACCAACAATATATAAAACAACAGTCGAATGTTAAAATAGATGTTTAAAACGGTTTTGAAGTGAATTATTAAATTTGTTTTTAATGTTGTCTTTTAAATCATATTTAAGATTGATCTTTAAACTGGTTTTAAAGTCAGGTTTTGAGTCGCTTTTTTCTTGTAAAACAATCTACTTTTTTATTAAACGTTTTCAGTAGTTGTGATTCTCTAATAATGAGTAAAATATAACTTTTTGGTCGTCGTTGTCTAGATTGAACACATTCTTACAACTAATAAATTATGATGTGCTCCAAATATAAAAATGATGGAATACTTTTTAAAAATTTAAGCAAAGAAAATTAAAATTATTTGTAATGTGATCTTAAACGCTCATTTAAAGATCGGTTTCAAAATAGAATTTAAAACCACTATATAAATCTATTTTAAAACCAATTTTAAAACCAATTTTACAACTAGTTATATAATCGATTTTCTCGCTTACTCTATTTTTTCTATAAACAATTAATAGGTTTTGGTGTTCAACGTTGTGCTACCGCTACTCTAGGAATGACTACGTAATATGTTACTTTAAAAATAATATACCAAACACGGCACTACTTAAAAATATTCTTTGTTCTAGGAACAAATTTCATATCTTTTAGAATTGTTAAAGATTTAACACCTTAATCTTAGAGGTACTTTACTAATTTAGTAAATTTAGTAAATCATTTTAAATACTGTCTTAGGCACTTACTTTCAGAAATAACTGTTTATTTACATGTTTAAAATACTCAAATTTGTACAGAGTTTCTGATGAGACATTCAATATAAAATCTGTACATAAATTACCTTTTATTCTAAAATTGAAAATGATAAAACTGTTGATGATTTTGAAATTCTTTATATATTCTTTATTTCATTACAAAACTCATTTGTTGTATGAGAACAAGATTATGTCAAATTTCTGTTTAGCTAATCAAGTGTTTTAAAGAAAAATTTTATTTCAAGAATACAAAAGAATATGATATGATGGAATTTTTAATCTTTTGTCAAAAATACCAACCAATCTTGAAACTTACCACAATAGCTCACATTGATGCTACATTACGTTTTTGTATTATAAGTTTAGATCTAAGGTAGATATGTTGAAGAAAACTAGAACCATTAACAATGCTTAATTTGTGAAGCTACTGTAATCAAAATCTTAGATTAATTTAAAATCACCTTAATAACTAAATTATGTTTGGCGATCTATTAATGCATTCATACTGAAATCATAATTTATGGTTTAGGGTGACGTGTCAAACATGTTTAATAGATAAAAATCTATTGGAGTCGAGAAAATTCGACGTTTCTTCCGTTTTTGTAATGCCCAAATTTATTTTAGTATTAATGTCTGGTGTGGTTTGATCGACTCAAGGATTATATTTTATCAAAATACATTAACTGATGGTACACTAATATGTTAACCACCACTTTTTAAAACTTATTGGATAGCTTAAATTTAATGGTTAGTCAACAAATCTATTTTCATCAAGATCCTATTAACTCCTACCAATAATATTAGCAAGGTTAAGACTCTATATTTGGTGTAATTTTTATTAACAAATTACGAGAAAAGTACGACTAGTTCACTTATTTAGCTAGGTTTGTCGCTAGAATAACATCTAAGTAAACAATAGTCTTACATTTAAAAACACTTTACATCAATACCAATAGATATGTATAGGTATTTCATTTTTAAGCAAAAATTTACAATCATAAATTTTTAAAAATTGTTTTCAGAATTTGCAAAACAAAAATAAGAGAAGAGAATGTGAATAATAGCTCAATAGATGTACCACCAAAACAAGCAATACAGAAAATATTTCTCCAAATTTGATGTTTGGTGAGGTTCCGATAGTGTCGAAAAGCAAAAATATACCTGTTGCACGCGTCACTCCCATAAAAAAGAAATAGTGAAATGAATGGAAGCTGGTCCTTCTTTATATTATGAAGGTGATAGTTTAGAACATCGAGACTATAGTGATTCTGGTAGTGAGTACATACCATCCGATGAAAGTAGCAGCGTAGTAAGTAACAGTACCGATGGGACTGTTAGTCCTGAAATTCAAACTGTAAGTCCTATTATGTTTCAAATTACAAACCGTGATACAATTGATAAGTATTTAATTACTCCTTGTAATTCTAAAAGAAAAATTCAGAAGAAAATACCTACTGACGAAGGTCAAGGTTTTGTAAACGATGTAGATACCAATTCAGTTGTCATTCAAAACGCAGAAAAGAATAATTTTGGAAAAGAATTCGAAACAAAAGACACGCTTGCTTTTTTGTCACAAATTACTACAAAATATGTCGCGGCACTTTGAAACTAAACACTTTCAGGAAATAGAAGTAGCTAAAGTTCTTGCGATCTCCAAAAACAGCAAAAAAGGAGAGACGCATTTGGAGAATTAATTAAAGCGGGTGATTTTATCATAATTGTGAGGTATTGGCATCGAAAACTGGAGAACTTATTTTAGTTAGGCGTCCAACACCTGCAGCTTTTAACTTAACATATGAAGATTACGGCCCGTGTTCTAAATGCCTAGGTTTTTATTAAAAAAGCATCTTTGGCATCACCTTAAATACAGGTGTCCAAAAGCAAAATCCATGCTTGATGAAGACTGTGATAATCCCAAATTTGCCCAAATTGAAAGTTCTGCAATATTAAACGGAATTCTTTCATCTCAATTATCTCCGGAATTTCTAAACAATGTTGTTGATAAGTTAAGGGTTGACGATATTGCTATTGCTTTGAAAGGTGATGATTTAGTAATGCGCTTTGGAAGTTTTTTTATGAGAAGTATAGTGATACACAGCAAGAAGGCTTACGCCAATCAATGAGACAATTAGGTCGATTAATATTGCATCTTCGTTCACAATAAATTCTAAGAATTCCAATCTTTATCCGATGCATTAACACCCGAAAATTTTGATTATGTAATTAACTCCAAAAAAACTTTGTGTGTCACTAAAAGGTAGCATAACGTCACGATCTGAATTTGGTATACCATCACTAGCTCTAAAAATTGGATACGCTCTAAAAAATGTATTGGCATTCAAAGAGGACAATGTCTACGCCAAAAGATTATAAAAGATAAAAAACTTTGTGGCATTTTGAAAAATTGTTAGAACTTGAATGGGCAGCGAAAGAAATATCGTCCAAATGCGTTATCAACGCTTCAACGAAAAAAAAATTAATACAACTGAATTATTGCCTGTAACAAATGATTTGGTAACTCTTAGCACTTTTTAATTAAAGAGATCAACATTGCAATAAATGATGTTAAAAATTAAAAACCTGGAATGTTTGGGCAAAATTGGCATCTTTAACTTTAGCTAGAGTAATATTGTTTAACAAACGAAGATCTGGTGAAGCAGCTAGAATGACAGTCCAGTAATATATTTCAAGACCTATTTGGAACAGCTACAGGAACAGAAGTTTTAAAATTCTTTTAAAACTTAACACCTTTTGAAAAAATTTGGCCGAACAGTTAGTTTTAGTTGAAGTTGTAGGAAAACGTGGGCGAAAAGTACCCATTATTCTAACTCCCGAAATGAAAGAATCCGTAGATTTACTGGTTGAAACACGACTAATGTGTGGCGTGCCAAAACAAAACCAATTTCTGTTTTCATTAGGAGGTACTAGTACCGGGCATATTAGAGGCCATGATGCTTTAAAAGAAATGGTGTTTAGAAGCACATTTAGAACAACCTAACTTAATTACAGGCACAAAATTACGAAAATATGTCGCAACAGTGTGTGTGTGTGTGTGTGTGTGTGTGTGTGTGTGTGTGTGTGTGTGTGTGTGTGTGTGTATGCGTGCGTGCGTGCAGTGCTTGCGTGCGTGCGTGCGTGCGTGACGTGCGTGCGTGCGTGCGTGCGTGCGTGCGTGCGTGCTGTGCGTGCGAAATGCGTGCGTGCGTGCGTGCGTGCGTGCGTAACATGCGTGCGTGCGTGCGTGCATGCGTGTAACACAAATATTATTTTACCTAAATGTAACATTTATATACTGATCTTACAGCTAGTATGACGAACTTTCCACCTCATGCGGATATGCCAAACTTATTGCAATATTTATTTATTTTGTTGAATTTCGTGAAATAATCACTTTTCGTTATTTCCAGTTCCTAGATTTTGATAACAGAATGAGAAAACTTTATTGTAAATTATTATTAATTTGAATGCATTCCGTTGGTAAAAACAAATTACAAACTGATGTGATACTACTAAGAAGTATTAATAAGAAAAAAATATATTTACAAAAGAAGTCATTTCAAATTAAATTATTCTGACATTTTGACTCCCCTTAACAAACCTGTCAGCTATAATTTATGATTTTTTGGAAAAGACTTTTATTGTTTCGTAGATAACAAAATGTAATCGGTACATCTACATTTAACAACCATTGAATTGTAACCTCGCCTAAAGGAAGTACTTAAAATGATATAATAAGTAATTAATAGTAAACTCAAAAGATTTAGAACTGCGAGAAAAAGAATTCTTTTATTACACCTAATTAGATTAAGAAAAAAAAATTTAAATTCACATAAAATGTTATAAAGAACAATGAAATAAAAGACTTGTTAACATCTTTTTTTAAATAACCCCTAAATATAAGGGAACAAAATAATTAGCATTTTATGATATCGCATACTAAAAGCGCCACTCACAACGGAAATGTTACGGAACGCCCAAAAGTTAGCGGCTCGTTCTAAAAACACGAAATTGCCCCCTTGTAAAACTATAGGGATTTGTATTTATTGTTGATTATCCTCAATAATTGTTTCAACAATTTTCGCTGCAGAGCAATATACTTTTTTACAAGCTACTTTGTTATGTATTTACTTGTTTTACATATGTATTGATACTTAAAGTGGTTTAAGGAGAAGGTTGTAAATTTGAATAGCCCTTAGGTCTTCATAAAACTTTGTAATTATGTGCATATAATCGTAAAATAGTGAAGATGTATATAGAGGTATAACGTTGAATATATATATTTCTTCTTTTTGTTTCTGAAAGTGGTTTTAATTGAGGTCGTTAATTTCGTATCGTTTTAAATAAGTAACATTCTTCTCCAGATTTTGTAATAAAGCAACAACGAATTCCGCCAGGTTGTGACTTAGACTCTATACAACACCTCCTGTATAATGACAAAAAAATAACAAAACTATTGATCCAATGTTTCGCCGCAATCTGAGTTTATTTAAGCATACGTAGACAATATATTCCCAAAAGAGCCCTTGTGGATGATTGCGGTGCGGTTCTACCAATGTAACCGAAAGAAAATTGTTGTTTCTAAACCATCCAGTTCCGGTATTTACTTTTGATGCAACTCCATGTTACGAGATTTTATTTTTTTGTTAGATATGAGTTTCAGTTTCTCTTGTCAAAGCTGAACATAATACATTTTTTCGGTATGTGTTCGTTGCAACATAAATAAGTACAAACAATGAGTATTGATTTTCGACGAGTTATTTAGAAAAGAAAGCGAAAATAACGCATTTGATTCGTTTTTTGTTACGACAAATGTTGTTTGATTTACGGATTTAATTCAATATCATTTTATATCAAAGACAACACTTTTTACAAAGGATGGCGACGAATTCGGAAAAACTTTGTTATCCATAAAAATGCAATTGTAACACCAAAATTCACGTAAACAAACGTTAAGCAAAATGTGTGTCCCGTTCGCTAAATAAATGTAAATCTTTCAATTCAGTGACAAGCAAAAATAGGTGTACGCATTTACTATGATATTTTTTAATAGGAAAATTCTTATTTGGGGAGAAAGCTCTCTGGTTTGATAAACTGACGTTTGCAAATTGTTGCTTCATTGTAAGTATGCGCAATGAAATAATAGAATTGTAATCAACAATCAACTATCATATCTTAGCATTCATACATTCACATCTAAATTCTAAGATTTTTGAGAGAGAGTTTATGTCTGGTTTGAGTATTTGTAGATTTTACTTACTCTATCACATTTTCTTCAATTTATGTCTGGGGAAATGTTGAAATCTTCCTCTGATTGAATAATTTTGATGTTTATTTTGCCGGAAAAGAAAAGGATTTCTCCTTTCTAAGCGTACTTTCTGATTGAGGATGATTGAGAGTAACAACTTCGATTTGATTTTTATGACGTTTCGCATTGTGAGCAAATGCTTCTTCGGGCTACTGTTTATTTGAAATTATCAAAAACAAATTTCCACTATGTGTACAGGTACTCTATATCAATCAAGTTTATCACAGTGAAATGTATGAACAGATAAAACAGATAAAGACTTGTAACATTACACTATAAATGATTTTATAGTCATTTAGTTTGTTTAAAATTTGATCAGTTGGTAAAACATTTACTTCAAAGTTTAGGAAAACCACAAAACCCAAACATGCCAACCCTTACCCACCTTAGTATTCATACGTAATAATATTAAGTGTGTAAACATTATAGAAGGTAAATAAAATAGCACAGCCATTGCATGACGACATATAATGGACCGGTCCAAGCGCCAGTAACGACAATGACGAAAAATAGTAGGTTAAAGAAACACCAAAACAAAATAATGGAAAACAGATAATCAGGACAGATAATACAAAATATATTGCTGAACTTCAGATGTCCTTCAGATTTGTAAGCTCATAATATAGCTTCAACCGTTAAATTATGAATGTTTGGTAACCTCCTTTAAAACTTCGTTAATTGACAATCATCTACTATGTAACGGTCTCTGGTTCGTTTCCACAGTCACAATTTGGATTAGAAATCGCACCCCATTTGAACAACATAGAGTGCATCTTCGAATGGCCTGTTCTTATGCGATTTACTTTTGACCAAATCTTTCTTGTTTGATCAAAGTCCGGGACTTCTATTGTTGGATCATCAATGAGATGTTTATTGAAAACATCAACTCCAGGCCAATTTTTCCATTCTTTAACTTAGAGAAAGCCGTAGTTAAGTAGAGTATATTCGCCGAATGTGGAATACCATTTTATTTCCAGGTCAAAAATATAACAGTTCCTCAATGGAACCTCAAGATATTTTGCATACTAGTAGATCTGGTTATCAAGTATGTATGATCATTAACTCAGAGCCTTGGAACCTACTGAAAATGCCAAAAATAAAACATACAAAAGTGCATTATTCGGAATTTTCAAAACGGGGCTCCTTTGTGAAATACCCTGGTTCCAAATGTGAAATAGGTGGGTTCCTAATGTGAAATATTATTATTATTCATTATACATATGGTA
This sequence comes from Abscondita cerata, assembly GCA_030710515.1. Lineage (NCBI taxonomy): Eukaryota > Metazoa > Arthropoda > Insecta > Coleoptera > Lampyridae > Abscondita > Abscondita cerata. Next base: position 28,314 of record JALBCR010003150.1, read on the forward strand.
ACTATCAAACATTCCTAGGTATTAGATAAATTCAAACGTCAAGTTATTCTCAGTACAATTTTATCAAGTACAGACAAAGTTATCGACAAAAGTCACAGACATATGGGTCTTTATCTGCACTCATGCGCACTCTTCATGTGCCCAACAATTGCACAATACGCACATAATCCATATTTCCCTCGATTGTTGCACGAAAACTTTTCACCACAGAAAATACACTCAGCATCTTCATTGGGATTGGATGATTCCGAAAAAATTCGTTTTCATCTGACGAAGAATTGTGAACTGAAATGCTCGATTCGGATTCTGAGTCTGACGAGGACAGTTCTTTCTTGTTTTGTTTAATAAGTTCTTCTTTGTCTTCTGATCCAATTTCTGAGCTGAACTGCAACCTGGATTTTCGGGAAATACCTGTTTTTAACTGCTTTCTTTTTAACTGGTTTAACCACCTTCACCCTGGCAGATTCTTCAAGCTCCTCTTTGTTAGGAGTTGAAGTTATTATTTTGGCTTTTCCTGGCTTTCTTCCTCGGGTACCCACTTTTCTTTGTAATTTGGGTATTGGTGTGATATCTTCTGGACAAACCACCAATGATGCTTGTTCATTTTCGCATTCGTTTCTTCTTCTGAAGTGATGACATTGTGTAATGCTTGAGGTACAGGAGAAGCCTGATGAACCACCTCTTGATTCTCACTAGCTATGAAATCTTCTTCGTTGAAAATATTTCTTGTCGGATAGATTCCGTGGTTGCAAACCCATTGACGGCCTGTTCAGCTGATTGAACCTTCAAGTAGGCTCTCCCAAAGAGTTCAGAGATGTCGAAGTGAGAGACAGCACGTTGATTATTTCTCAAGAAAATTTATTTCCTCATTATAAAACGTCTTCAATGCTCCCATGACCGTTTTATCGAGCGGTTGCATTTTATGGGAGTGTGTGGAGGTAGAGCTAGGATAGTGACAAAATTTTCTTTTGCCTTCACAATAACGTCTAGGTTTCTCGTATGTGTGTTATGACCATCCAGTATTAACAGGACTGGGTTAGTTTGAGAAGGCCGAACATTCAACGAAATGCTCGAACCAAGCAGTAAAGAGATCCATTTGGATCCACCCAGATGGATGGAATTTAAATAGAGTTCCAGGTGGAGCACCCTTCTTCAATTGCTCATTAGAATTTTTCGGGAAATATGATCATTGGTGGCACAAATACTCCATCTGCACTCATACACATGCATACAGTGATTAAAGATCCCCGCTCTGTAGACGTCAATGCTCCTATCTGACGTTTACCTTTGAGTGCCAAGATTTGGGGACATTTGGATTGGACAATGCATATGCCACACTCATCCACGTTAAAGATCTGTTTGGGAGAAAACTGTTTATCGTCCATAACTGCTTCAGCAAGTCAAAGAACTCATCAACACTTTGCTTATTGAAGCCAGCAGCTCGTACAACTGATGTGCCTGTCGGTCTTCTCACGCTAATTTTATCGCCGTGTCTTCTCAGAAATCCTTTGAGCCATTTTTTTCCCGCAGATTCCTTAAGTAAGGAGAGACTTATTCGGGAACATTTATCTCCGCCTCGCTAATTGAAATGCCAGAGTACGTAGATCTTCTCCTCGTTAAACCAAAAAATTGCTTTTCCATCTTTTAGAATGTAGTCCACAAGTTTAACTTCCAACTCTCTTGGCAAAATAGGGTTCCTTCCTAGGGCTTCTTTTGATATCCTCGATGTTTTTTACTGCTCTTACAATATCTAAATAAAGTAGCTCGAGGCACTTTGAACAATTTGGAAGCTTTAAATAACCCATTCTATGAGATCGCACTGCTTCGAGAGCATTCCTCATGTCTTCTTCCTTCCACGTTGCCTGTTTATGTTTTTCAACGGCATTTCACCTGAAAAAATTAAAAGTTTCTCAGACATGATATATGCAGCCCTAATGTGGAATATTTCACATTCGGACCCCCATTCATATTTCACAATAGGGCAATAACGATTAATTTCAAAAATTCAACAATTTTAACATAAAATTGCAACCAGCAACAAAACAAGATAGATTCTAGAGCCCCTAACTATCATGATTAACCCCAAGAAAAACTCACTCTTCAACTTCCAAAACAAATGAGTTTTTGCACTTTGACCTTCACGATGAAAAAATGTTGGCCGTGACTGATATCGTTTCCATCAGATTCCGACGTACAACTGACCTTGATGCAATTATGGCTGATGCTGACAGAAATGGTTTAGGAGAGGGGTGTAATGTGAGAGCCCTGCGTACAGATGTAATTTATAGATCTGGTAATAAATCGGTATTTCACAATAAGCGACTTTACTCTAGTATTGCAACTATATAGGACTTCGAGATTTAAGTCTTTTAGCAGGAGGGTTCTCAATGTCATTCCAAATTGGTAAGTTTTTGTTAAGTTGGCATTTATCCCATTCTCGTTTTAACGCAGCTTTTCGTCGAATGTTCGATGGAGTAATATTACAAAAAGCAGGAAGCCAATCGAGAGGAGTAGATATAATGGTTCCTCTAATTATACGCATAGTGCAATTCAACTGGGCATTTATTTTTTTTTGTATGATAACTATACAACCACACAGGAGCACAATATTCCACTGTAGAATAAACGAATGCCAATGCAGCTGTACGAAGTGTCTTTGCATCTGTTCCCATTATTTATTATTTTCATTTTTTGTTTGACTTTTCTAATAGTATATTATACACCAAGGTTGTGAAGTCTGTCATTATTGCCTTAGCACCAGTTTATTAATAAGTGCGTAGGGCACAATGGACTTCACAACCATGAATGTATATACTAGTTTTTCCACTACTAGCCAAATTTAAGCCAAACATAAAAATAAACATTTTTCTTGCAAAAAAATCAAGTAGCACAGGAATGCAAATAAATCAAAAGCATTAAAGCTACATACGTTGATAAACCAACTGCAACTGATTCACTAAACACTTGTGTGACATATTTCACCTTCATTTTCTGAAAATTATTTGGAGTGATATAAATTAGTTGATTTAGGAGCCAATCGCAGCGGTTTAGATTTGTCTGACATGTAGAAATTTTTAATGTCTTTCCAAGATGCTTTTTGTTATTAAAGATTATATCGTATTTAATCAAGTTATTTTGCACCCACTTCAATAAATAGAAGACATCGAAGAAATAATAGACGCAATAATTGTCCACTTCACAACTAGTAGTGGAAAAATAATCATTGTTAAATTAAAAACATATTTAAAGTTACTCCCAGATAAACTGGGTTAAAATTGTGGTTTAACCTTGTATTATTAAAGACTCTATTACTTGTATGAAAACAAGAAACTTCTGTCTTTTTAAGATTGGGGCATAATCGCCATGTTTTAAAATAATTTTCAATAATACGCAAATCTACGTATTAGTTTTCTTTCAATTTCGAAAAAATCCGAATGTTGAAATGAAATTTCCATATCATCGGTGTAGATAAATTTTCGGCATTGTAAAGAAGGAAAATCAGAAATATACAGGGTGAGTTTTTTCCGAAGTTTAGCACAGGGATCTCGGAAACTAATAAAGATAGAGAAACAGTTAAATGGGGAAAGAGTTGTATTTTTACAAGATCACTAAAATGTGCCATTCGTTTTACAAAAAAAATGCATAGCTAACTAGATATTTCAAAAATAGTTTTTTGGTCAGCCTGCTTGGTGTATGTTGCTTTGTTATTATTGACTTTACAAAAAATTTATAGAGGGAGTTTTAGGTATTTTTGTGATACATAAGACAGTTTAGTCGAAATTTTTATTTATTTATATTTTTGAGTTATGACACAAACTTCTGTTTTTCTAATGGAAATAATAGCTCTATTATGACTTCATAATAAAGTTGCATTTTCAACGATTCCAATGGTATACCATGTGTCACTTATTTTATAAATAAACAAATTATAGACAATTTTAGTTTAATTTTTCTATACTGCTGGTGAAGCAAGTGAAAATCACTTATAGTTTCTATTTGTGTTGGTTAAGTTGTCTAAAACCATAATATGAATTTCTCTAATGAAGAAAAACGTGATATGATATGGTATATCATTGGAATCGTTGAAAATGCATCTTTATTATGAAGTCATAGCCGACTATGATTTCCATTAGAAGAAACAGACGTTGTGTCATAACTCAAAAATTATACGATAAATAAAAATTTCGACTAAACTTTATTATGTATCACAAAAATACCTAAAACTTTTCCCTCTATAAATTTTTGTAAAATCAATAATAACAAAGCAACATACACCAAACGAATTTACCAAAAAACTTATTTTTCAAAATATCTAGTTAGCCGTGCATTTTTTTGAAACAACGAATGGCACATTTTAGTAATCTTTGTAAAAATAAATTCTTTCCCCATTTAACTGTTTCTCCATCTTTATTAGTTTCCGAGATCCCTGTGCTAAACATCGGAAAAAACTCACCCTGTATACATTAAAAAGAATAGGTGCAAGAACAGATCCCTGTGGCAGATCATTATTTAAAAATCTAAATTTACTGCTTTTATCTCCAACAATCTTCCGATTAGATAACATATTTTCAATAAACTATATAATTTTGGAACAAGGAATAACGTTATACAATTTAAAAAGTCAACCTTCTTTCCACACGGAATCGTTTGCAGCAGTTAAATCTAAAAAGACAACTCCAGTTTTAAGTTTCTCCTGAAATCCAGCTTCGATATGCGTTGTTAATGCCAATACTTCATCGCAACAACTTCTACCGGATCAAAATTCTGATTGTTCAATTGGTAATTTTTCTTCAATTAACGGATTAATTCTTTGAAAAATCAATCTTTCCAAAACCATATAAATTACACTTAACAAACTTATTGGACGATAAGAAGTGGGGTCTGTAGGAGATTTATTTGTTTTGACTTTACATTTCTTTAAATCTGTTGGTAACTTACCTGTATTACAAATAACATTGAGAAACATAAGTAGCCACTTCAAAGAGTAATTTCCCAATTTTTTTAAAAATTCTTGATGTATTCTATCATATCCAGCAGCTTTCTTTGATTTGGTCTTTTTTAATGCATGTTTTCGCTCTTCTACAGTAAAAGTTCTGGATATATCTGTACGAAATTCATATTTTCCATTAATAAATTTCATTTCTCTTTTATTCCATTATTTAGAGATGACAGTACAGCATTCCTATTTTCTTTATTTGGATTTTTTAGATATGATTTGTACATTCTGTTTGTTTCAATTGACCAACATGGGACATATTCCTTTCGAAAACCACGTGGAATTGGTTTTTTTTTGCTGCACATTTAACAGCATCTACGAGACGAACTCAAAATAATTATATACTTCAATTTCGGAACGCACGTTTATTATTCTAAATGAAACTTTTTTTGAACGGAACGTATATAATACTAATAACGTAGATAGATTTGCTATAAAGCTAATCCGTTAATTCAAACTTTGTTTTACTAAAAACGAAATAGATAAAACGTAAACGTATTTAGCAACGGCGTGGTCTTACTTTTACCACCTCTGTCGCCATTTGTATACGTTCTCTTCGCGGAAAAAGTTACTGGTCATCATGTATTGAATACAAACTAGCGGGGGAAATGCGCGCTTTATTTAAATATAAGGTAGCGACCAAATTTTGGACCGCTACACAGTTAAACGACGAACTACTGCCCCAAAAATCTAAATGGTGTATCTGAAAACTTACGAAACTTTTAAACATTAGTGTGTAAATAAAAGCGCTGCTGGAATTAGTAAAAACGTATTTCTAGCGTATTTCAATAAATATGGGAATAAAAAGAACGCTCTATGGGCGCACTATTCCATGCTGAAAGGTGCCATTAAACTCAATAAAAAAAAAAATTTACATTACAAAATTTTTTAAATTAACAGGCTATCTAATAAGATAAAATACAAATTATAGACCACGAAAGTCTTCTGTCTTTTCAACAGAAAACATTACAAAAATTTTAGCGCATGCAGCTGACGGACCTTTACATCGCGATTAGAGTAAGAACACGTTTACATCATATTGTTTGTTGATATTAATATATAAATATTCTTAATTACAGGTAGTTTTGAGACGAACTGTGCAATTTGTCAATAACAGATGTAAACAAAGATGATATAATTGTTATAAATATTCGTCAGAGTAAAAATGGATCTTCACGAAAATTTATTGTCATAAACATTTAACACATTTTAAACGTAGATCACATGTAAACTAATCTCGATTATTGGTTGGGATTAGGAATGGAAAAGTTACAAGGTAGTACCTATATTGGGTACAATGTAGACCTTTATAAACGATTGTCTCCACATATAAGCGTTGGAAATTTAAAAATCCAAATTTGCAGCTTAAATTGATACTGAATTAATTTATGCTAATGACATTAATTATTCAAAAATTAAAAAAATATATTATCAAATTCAAACTTAAATAACATCACTTTTAATTCCATTAACAACATTAATAAATCTTTAATCAATTCAAAAGACCCCATTATTAATTAGACAAATGCGGAGTATATAATTTAATTTTTAGTACTTGTCAATCCGTCTATATTGGACAAACGGGCCAAAAATTCTCTACTCGTATAAAAGAACATGTTAAAGAAATACAAAACTACAATTAATTTAAATTCTTCGTTTGCTTCTCATATTAACTCTAATAATCATTCTTTCAACCCAAGTAAAAATATAAAATTTTTTACATATACAGGGTGGGGCACTACCAACGAATTATTCTGTAGCACTAAAACGATAAATAATGTAAGAAACCACATTTTAAAAACATTTTCGATTGTACAGGGTGCTCCAGAAACACGTACTATATCAAAGTTGGGTTATTTTAAATGGAACACTTTATATATTTTTTTATTTTTGGATTGTAAGATTAAAAATAATGTATGTTCTTTAACATGTTCTTATACCAACTTACATCCGTTTCTGAGATAAATTCCGTTTAAGTTATTTAAGTTTTAAGTCGTTAGTGTTATGCGGTAGTATTAAAAACGTCCTGTACATCATAACACAATAGTAAATATTGCAAAAGAGATGTTGAAGCCTCTTGGTAAGGTGGTGTAAACCAAAATTGCTTTGTCTTATTTATCTTGAAGTTATTTAATTTTTTTGGAGAGTCTCCAAATCAGGTAAAATCGATTTATCTCAGAAACGGAAGTAAGTAGGTATAGGAATAAATAAAAAACATACATTATTTTTTATCGTACAATTCAAAAATAGAAAAAAATACAAGGTGTTCTATTTAAAATAACCCAACTTTGATATGGTACGTGTTTCTAGAGCACCCTGTACAAACCAAAATATTTTTAAAATATGGTTTTGAATAATCTTGACATATGTATGCCTTAAAAAATGTCTAACATTATTTGTCGTTTTAATGCTATAGAATAATTCGTTGGTAGTGCCCCACCCTGTATGTAATAAAGGATTAAAACTTGATTTTTTGGAACATTTTCAAATTATCAAACAATTTAATGAACAACCTAACTTAATTCTAAATGAAATAATTAACACTAACCATAATTTACTCTATCTACAATATTGACACTAATTTTATAGTTAGTGCGTTAATTGATGGTGGCGATATGTTGGCAAACATAAATTTTTCTGAAGTTACCAAATTACTTTACATTGATGTTCACGACGCAACATTTTGTAATGTTACTAAACATGTTACAAACGAATCACGTTTCATCTTTGATGTTTTATAATTTATTAATTTATCTACTGTAAAAACCTAATATGTTGGTATCGTTTACGATACTTTTTCTTATATTTAACTGTAAGTATCAAGTATTATTTAAGACAACTATTTATTCAGCTGTTTTCAGATTTCATTACTTCTAAATTAACTCTTATTAATAGTTACCACAAGTTTTTATGTCCAGAAGATGGCAAAAATACTATATTTGCTGAAACATGTACCCACCACTCTGTTAATTAATTGACTAATTTTATTTTATGGGATTTGTATGGCTATTGTCCGCTCCTTTGGGCTGTTTGCATATAACTAAATCTCATTTTAAGCAACATAGACCACCAATTTCCATATAAACCAATGACCAGCTGTCAGTTATTTCATCGTCCTGTTGTAGTTATTATCCTTGGTTGTAATTGTGTGTTGTTCGTCGTTTATCGTTAATTTTGTTCATTTAACTGCCAACATGATGAGAATCATTCATAAAAACCCTGTACAATTGCCCAAATGGCTAATAAAATTGCAGCTTTCCTGAATTTCGCTGACCCTGGTTCCTTCAGTGGTCATATCTTTCGAAGAACTTCTGCGACTATTTTAGCGGCTAGTAGCGGTAACATACTACAACTAAAACAACATGTGGGTTGGAAATCTGCAACGGTAGCAGAATGTTACATTGAAGAGTCACTGGAACTCTAAAGTTCAATCGCAGATATACTCTACATTTTCGACTTCTGCGCCTTGATTAGTTCACTCTCGTCGGCTGTATTTCCATTAACCTCAACTTCAGATCTAAAAGTTTTATCTAATAACATCGATGAAATGCAGTACTCAACGTAATACGGTTGTCAATTTACCAATCACAGCTTTAACAAACAGATTGGGTGCAACAATCACTATGACACAATTTCACAATTAATTATAACTTTGGGAAACAATAATTTGTGTTCATTATATTAATATTTGTGTTACGGTTTATTTGTAAACAAACTAAACAATGAAATAACAGTGATAGATAAGCTTGCCGGCAGCTGCAGTAATCGGGAGTGGTCGAGGGGTTATTTAGAATTGTTAGAACGAAGGCTTCTACACTGCACAAATAATTTATAAGGCACCACCTAGTATTGCGTATAAAAGATCTAGAGCCACTAGGAACTCGTACACACCAGAAACAAACCGTAGATTAGTAGAAATATATAATCATAGCAACTAGACTTCAATCACAACACACATAGAAATACATAGATACAAAAATATAATACGGTTTAGAGAAATGCACAATATTCAGTTCCAAAATAATAATAACTCAGAAGAGCGAGTTAAGAAATAACTAATAATTTAGGCAAGAGCACCCAAATACCATAAAATTTTGACAGTTGTAGCACCGATCGTTCTTTGCAAGCGACCCACTATTTTTGCCTGGCAATTGTCGTTATTAATTTACTTAAAAACAAATAACTTGAGGTACCGCACCTTGGCTGATTATCTAAATAGTTTCAAAGCGCAACACAATTTAGCAATACTTCGAAAGATCTTTCAAGTTTATAGAGATTCTTTACACAGCGCAAACGGTATGTTGTTAAATTCACAGCCGTAGTACGAGTACATAAAACGCGACAAAAATAACGAATAACATGCATAAAAAAATCAACTTAGCTTGTACATAAGAAGTTTTCGGTGTTCGAACGTTAATAGATAGGTGTGGCAGCTCTCGGATCCAAATCAGACAGTACTTAGTTTCCAGCAAAGAAGGGAAGACAAGATGGACTTCAAATTGTTAATAGTTGCTGGACGTGCTCACAATGAACCAAATAACAGTATTATCTTGTATGGTGTCCTTAACAACGTAGATTTAAATTCCAACGCTGACGACCTTCACTAATAATATTCAGACCCAGCTTCGTTATGTTAAGCAATTTTTGGATTATTATCCATACGCCAGCATAGCAACCATTAAGACAGAACCATAGGAGAAAACAAAAAAAAAAAAATGTGATAGAAAACCGTAATAGCGAATACTTCATTAAAAAATAAGAGTGTACTCATACACGAACAGAAGGTGAAAACTTATTCCCTTGTTGTACGGGATGTTTTACTTAGGTTTATATTAAATAATTAATATATGTGTAGCTGTTCAAACTTTAGATGATGTTCATGTAGCACCTTTAACAGACAGGTCAAGAAGAAGGAAAATGAGTCTTTTCGACCGCCTAATGGGGAAATTTTTCCGATCCGACAATTTCAAGTTAATAAAAGTCACTAGAAAAATTCACAAAAACACAAAGTTGGAAGAGTCATATAAGTGTAAACACAGTTGTCTATACTCTAGGGAGATGTTAAGTCACAAATCAATTTTTAATTACGAATTTTCGTTTGTTCATAAATAATACCGTTTAAATAAAATTCTATTGTTTAGATAGTTTTTTAATATAACCAAGCTCCGGCTCCAACATTCCGCCATGTCATAGTTACGGGAGGTCATTTGTCATTATTGATTGAGCGCAAATTTTAAACTAATTGCATCGTTTAATTAAATAATTTTATTGTGTTAGATAATTTCAAGTAGCAAATATGTTAAAGACAAACTGTGGATTCTCAAAACATTTGAATTTGTCCATTATTAACCTAATTTAACAATTGAAAAATTATTAACCACTGCTAAAGAAATTTAACTTTCAGTTGGCTAGGAGACGCAATAGTTGTCACTTCACAGCTATTAGTGGAAAAAATCACATAGTCGCCTATCACAAACTTTATCATCACTATTTATCTGTCTTTAAATCATACGCGTTATCGTTATCGTCTTTCGTTATTTTTCAATATAACGTGCTTTTTTTCTCGTAAAAGTCATTGAATTATTTATATACACCTATATTTCGATTATATTTAACGGTTTTACATACGTCCACTCGTCTCAACGTCTTAACACCAAATCAGTTTACAACAATTATATTCGTAATAATTTTATGTCAATGTTGTCATCATTTTCGATGGGTACAATGATGTCAATGTTGGAATTAAATCATGCGATAGCTTTAGACGCTCTAGATATCTTGGAACTGAAATTAACTTTGCTTTACTTAGCTTTGTCGATGAATATATATTTCTGCAAATCACATTTAATAAAAACATTCATAGATTTACTGGTAACTGAACTTCAGAAATGTTTAGGTTTTAGTGGTTTTCCTAAACTTTGAAGCAAATGCTTTGCCATGACGAACCAATCCACAATTGTACACGGTTTCCTCACCGTACTATACAGATTTACCTGATCTTCTAGGGCACGATACATAACACTTACATCACAATACAATAATGACAATAATGTACCATACGAATAAATAAATAAATAAACAGCGCCGTTACAAGCGCCAGAGAACGCTGACCATCTTATTGTGACAACAGCAATACATAGAGGAACAAACTACGATGCCAAAATAACTGTTGTTTTGAATTACATCGATTTGAAGACTCTCTGGTTGGGATTAACAACAGCACATTTCTAATTTTTGTATGGAAATCTTATAAGGGCAATCGAGAAGATACTTTGTATTCTACCATAGATCAGGAAGAGTTTAAAAAAATCATCTCATTTTCCCACGCATTTACTGGTTGTGATACGATAATAAGAAGAAAAATCAATTTTAACATCTTGAACAAGCGCTCTGAAGTAGAGGAGCTAATCCAGTCATTTTACAGTCCAAATACTCTTGAAACATGCCTAGAGAGCTACGAAGAACAATTAATGCTATTTTTTCTGTGGAGATTCCAAAGGGGAGATTTACCAAAATCATCTTACATATGAACTATTCTTAGTTATGACATATCAAAATGAATTGAGCATTGCTCTCGCATTGCTGCCACCTACATTATTGGCCTGTATTTAGCACTCCTTACGAGTTTATTACCAGATACAAAAGTGGATTGGGAACGACTTATTAAATGCAGTGAACTAGGGTTCACGGAGAATGTTGTGGATGCCGAAAAGCGGGTTTAAACTGCTCCAAACTATTAAAGGTGACGACGACGAGAAATTAACAACCGAAGATTTTCTATTCCTGCGATTAATAAAGATTTACTAATGGGATATGCGTTATCATTATTAATTAACGATAAAACTTACAATACAGAGAACAATGGCATTACAGATATTTTGATTTTTTGAATGATGCATACCAAGCCGTTCAATTCACCAAGCGGAAGAAAATAGCCAATTCTATCCGCTTCTTTGAAGGCGTTTAGGACGACTTTTTCTGTTTCATGTTGATTGAGTAATGAAAGATCATGATCTAAAACCGTACATTTAAATATGTATTATCTGAATCACGAAAGATGAGCCCTACGTCATCACTGTTCGAAACTATCAAATACACACGTTCAATATCGAGTATGTTCTGTTTACAATCAAAACAAAGAAGAACGATTTTGAGAACGTGAGAAAGAGATAAAAATAATTCCCCTCCTTATTTTTTTACGAATTATGACTTCAGTTGTATTTTTAATAAATAGTCTCGGTTTTACCGACCCTGTGTTCGACAATTGCAACGATCATAACCTGTCATTTTACTTTGGATTATCTTGTGTTTTGTCATTAGTTGTACATATTCGTAAATATTTATTTTGAATTTACATTGAAGTCAATTGTACTTATTAACATCTACAGATGAAAACTACCATAGGTGTGATAATTTTTCTGCAATGTGAATCGTTTTTGTTAATATTTTAAAGTAAACTCCAATAATAATAAATAAATAGTTTTGTTTTCATATTTGTTTGTAAATTTTGATAGTTAGACTGTGACAATTGCCGTCACGTTTATAAAATAGAATGGTTACAGTTTCTGATTTGACTTTAGTTTTTAATATTAAATTATACGCATTTGCTTGATGACGTAGGGCTCATCTTTCCTGATTCAGATAGTAGTATGTACTTTAAAACAATATTTGTAGATGTTTTCCAACAAGACTCAAACAAAAACAAAATGAAAATCAAACTTTACATTTTCTAAATGTAATTTAAATGTTGTATTTATATATCAAACACTCTGTGTATCATTAAATAATAAAAATTGATAAGGTATTAAGGCATTAAATTTGTTTAATTGATAAGGTAGTCAACAATTCACTTTCAAATCTCACCTGCATAGATTACGGGCTTATGACCTACTAGCTGACTCCAGGCCCATAGGAGCCTCACGAACGAAGTAATTAGGGCAATTTATCTCAGCAAAATTATGAGCTGTACTCACAATGCAAAAAGTGTAAACCAAAACTCTCTGTTATTCATCCACTTTGTATTTTTTACTCTCTCTCCGAATTACATGGTTACGTATCAGCCGAGGATGTGATAACAATGTTAACACCGTTCCCTCAAGTGCGTTGCCTATCCTACCAATGCAACAGCACGCCGCGATATACTTAACACTGGCCCAGTGCTGGGTATGCTTGTTCCCCAAGGTGATATGAAAAATATAAGTTAAGGTTGTTGACAACCAATGAGAGAGTGTTCCGAGTATTTGCATAAATGCCGATAATTTTCTACATAACAAGTAATTGCATGTTCTTTAAAATTTATTCATTTAATTTTGAGATTATTTTGGAGGTTATTACAATATTTTAACAGTTTTTAATTTTTTTGTAAACACTTCTATTGTATATAGATTCGTTACTGAATACCGTCTCGAATAACGTGAATTTATTACTAATTATACTGCTACTTACTATGTATCAAAATAATCTACAATTATATAAAAATTACTTAATAAACTAAATTTGGGAGGTTAGGGAAAACCATCATTGCTACCTGTAAAGACTTTCTCCTGGTCTAGAATGAGTTACACTAAAAAATTATAGATAAATCTAGAAAATGTTACCAATATTAATTTAACTGACCATAATATCAAAAATTTGTAATAACAACGTAGTACAATTAAGATTTCTATCACAATCAATTTCCATCAAAATTAATAGTGACGTATGAGTTTATTTTACAATATGACATCCAGGCTTGTTTTAACTTCCTTTTTAATCTCTTCCAATCTCGATATGTAGTATTTTATTTAGCAACATGCAACTGAACGAAGCATACCGAG
>JALBCR010003151.1:0-176364 GCA_030710515.1 Abscondita cerata
CTCAGTGTACTTCGTTCGGTGCATGTGCTATTGGATGCAATATTTTTTCAAATTGTACTTCAGCTTTTTTTTGCAGACAGGTTTCTAAGATATTTTTTAATTGCTTTTTCTCGATGAAATATCATCGAATTTCAAAAACGCGTTTTAGTTGAAGCGGTTAAAAGTTGAAGGAAAAGTAAGTCCGGAAAATGTCATAATTCGATTCTTTTAATACTCTGCCCTCAAGTCCCAATTCGATTAAAAAAAAGAAAAATTATTGGGATTATTGGTACACAAGTTAAACCAACGTCAAATTCAGAATTGATATTCCGGAGAAATCGGAAAATTGTTATTTTGTTATTAATAATATAATAAATGCTTCTCTTGGATTTTCAACTCCGAATGTTTCAGTTCTAATTAAAAAAAATAGATCAGCGTACAAGATCTTCGAGAATATGGTCGAACTAATACGTTTTAAGAATTTAAGCTCGTAACCCACTGGTCATGTAGCACAAATTTCAAAGTGAGTGCTTTATATAAACTACTTTCCGATTTATCGTTTTCTCTTAATTAGCTTGCTTTATATGTTTGTTTGGTCATTTGTCTGAATGAAATCTTAATGCTTATCACCTGCATCCCGATATTGACCGCCACTTTAAAATCTTAAAAGTAATTTAATTTGAAGTATGCATTTACCTATTTTAGCAACTGTGGTCTTAAAGACAGAATTTAGTTGCATATTTAATCAAAGTCAGGTGTACGTTTAATAACAAAATTAACCTATAATTTGATTCAAATACAAGATTTTAAGTAAAGAATTGGTAAAATTTAGGTCAAAATTTATATGAATCGAAATTGTTTATTAAAATTAAAAAATTTTCTACCTAATGGTTAGTGTGTTAAAAAACTTTTGTGAACAAGCTGCCTTTTTAGTTAATCAGTTTCTTTAAAAATACGAAACGTTGGCAATAAATTCTGTAGACTTAGAAGAAATGAAAATAATTTATTCTTACTTACTTTATTTTGTAACATCAAAAAAATGTACTGCAAAGTAAAAGAAATGTATTGAAAAATCTACCTGAAAATTTTTGACTAAAGGTTAATTTTTTAATCAAAAACTTTTGTGCTGGATTTTCGAGACAATATTCAATATATTTTTATCATTTTGTTTGGGTTTTATTATTCTCAACGATATGTGTCATTATTACCTACATCTTCACCCTCTGTTCTACATATATTCCATTTTTGTTCATATTACTTATGCCATAACAGGATCATAATACACCCTCATTTTTTTATTTTTAAAAGTAACTGATTGAGTTTTTTAAAACATGTATAATTTCATGAATCCAATAATACCACTTAGTGACATTTTAACGTCAATATTTTTTACAATTTCATTTCTAGTTTTTGTGTGATTGTGCTGACAGTAACGATTTATTCTAATTTACCCGTCTAATACTAAAAATTAAAATCCGTCAAAATGCTAAAATTACATGATTTATAAGCAAATAAAATTGATGTAAATGGTTTTGAAGTAAAAATCATTTTTCCAAACTGGTATCGTGGTAACTTAATTATTGAGTACTGGTAAAGGATTTATTCATACGTAGTATTAAAGTATGAGATAATAAGTACAGTCACCGTCTGGGTAATGGACTTCCAAATACATAGTATTTGAAAAAGTCACAATCTAATGAAAGAAGCGATAGCTATCTTTCTATGTTCAATCCTTTTGAATGACCATCTTTTTATCTGTTTAAATGCAACCATTATCTGTTGTGGATAGTTATTTATAACCGTAACAATTATTTCGAAACCGGTCACCCAACATGAATAAGTACAAGTATTGGAAAATACAATATATTTATAAACATAATTTAAATATTACCAACTATACTATAGATTCAAATTGATTATTAATATAACTTCGTTGTAGTTTAAATACCGAAAAATTATTTATATAGAAAAATAATTAATTATAAAGAAAATAAAAACAATAAGTGTTTAGATATTATGTATCTCGAGTAAAAAAAATCAATAGTCGAAAGTGAATTGCTGTAAAAGTATTAAAAGCTCCTTAAAATTCAATGTGAACTAGATTCCCCAATAATTTTGATTCTTCTTATAGGAGTTGAGGAACAATAGGGTCGTCAATGATACACCATGTTAATAGCCGACGTTTCGATTGTCGATGAAATCTTTCTCAAAGAGCAATCTAAGAGTTGGTGACATCAAGGACTCCTCAAAAGGAACCATAAGGGGCGTCCAGATCGTCAAAAAAGTCAAAAATTGTTTAATTTAAAATATTGATATAATTTATAGGACAACATATTAATATTTGAAATAAAACAAAGGAATTTAAATGTGCAAACATCAGTTAGCCGTTAAGTAATGTTTATTAAATCAATAGCAATTTTTATAGCTTATGCACCTATTATTACAATTAATACAGTATTTTCTCTTTTCTGGCTTAAAACAAATATTTTCTATAACAATACATTAATTTTGAACAACACCGGATTAATTTGTTAAACTATTGAATTTCTAATTTTGTTTAATTCTGAATAAAAAAACCTGTAACATTTGACTTTTTAAAATCTTGAAGCTTATGGTATTTTTATATGAAAGTTATTTTTAAGTTTTACATGTAATTACTATATCCTAACTGCTTTATAGTAGGATGGAACTTTGTAATCATCAAATGTATAGTAGCTTCAGGCCCTCAGTTAGTGAAGTTTAACCAATCCACACCAAATTTATTTTATGTATATTATGTTGGTTTATATGTATTCCATTAAATAGACAACTAATACAATGTAATCTATATCTTAACCAGCGCCATCGATACAAGGGTGATATACTGTATCACAATTTAATGAAAAAGTATAAATAAAACCACAAAGAAATGTTGTTGGTATTGAAATCTTAGCTAAGGTATGAAGAACTTATTGAATTCATAAAATTATAGCAGATCAAAAAAAACACAATACTGTGAGTGGTAGCAATTGACAATTTATATAAAGTTTAATATCAGACTTAACCAAATCGCGCAAATTTCTATTACCAAACAACATTACAAAGTGATTTTAGTGGGTTAAGTGTTAATGAATGACATATAGAGTAATTGTATATGTTAGCTAGATCTTCATTTATATACAACAAAGCCCTATCGAGTTGCGACGAAGGAAAAGAATAATAAATCTGTGTATCATCCGCGTACATATGATATTTGCAATGTTTTAATGTATTCGATAGAAATGAGGTATATATTAGATATAAAATTGGTCCTAGAATAGATCCCTGAGGAACGCCTGAGGACACATTATACGGGCTAGACAGATTTGTATTAATTTTTACTTGCTGTACTCTATTACTTAAATAACTACGAAATAAACCCACTGCATTTACTCCAAGGCCAATGTAATGAAGAATAGCTAGTAACTTACTTGATCAATAGAGATCAAAAGCCTAGGAATAGTCCAGCATAACGAGTAGAGTAAGTTTGCCTTCATCTGTCGATCTAAGTATATCATCCGTCACACTCAACAAGGCTGTAGAACAAGAATATCCTTTGCGAAACCCGGATTGATTAACAGGTAGAATGTTGTGAGTTTTATATATTTTCGAATCTGTGATGCCATCACCTTTTCACAGATTTTTTGATAAAGTAGGAAGGATACTTATTGGTCTTAAGTCATTAAACGATTTAAGAGCACGAGTTTTAGGTATTGGGATTACTATAGATGCTTTCCAGCAGTCCGGAAATACAGAATTTGTAAGACAATAATTTATAATGTGCCGCAAGTAAGGAAGAATGTGAGGACAGCAAAGTTTTATAAGCCTTATACTTAGATCATCAGCACCAGTGGACAAAGACTTAATGGAATCGAGAACCTTGGCAACAACAAGTTCGGTCACTTCCGAAAATTGAAATTCTCTAGATGCTACACACAATTTATTCTTATTATAAAATTCAATAAGATTCTCATCTGGTAAAGATTTATGAACAGTAAGGAAATGACAATTTAAATGATCCACATTTTGCAGACGCAGAGGAATATCAGGACGCCCCATTCCTTTGTAAATATTGTTCTTTTAAGGTCTGACCATAATTGCTTAGGAGTTTTAGTTTCAAAAGAAGTTTTAAGTAAACGCGTTTCTCCTTGCGTACTGCAAAAGTAGCATAATTCCTTAACTGTTTATAATATGACCAATCTTCAGGTCTCTTGAATTTTTAAATTTACTATAAGCCTTATTACGAAGTGAAAGAATTAACTTAACGTTATCTGTTATCCAAGGTGCTGGTGGTCTGTTGAAAGATCTAGTAATGAAAGGGGCGTGTATGTTAAATAAAGATAGAATCCCATGGTTAAAAAAAGAAACTTTGTCATTTACATCATTCATGTCGAATATATAATAGAAAGGTATCGATTGCAGATCACTAGTAAATCTATTTATGTTAAACTTTTTTAAAACACCTGAAGGTTTTCGTCACCTCAATATTACATATCGATTCTAAGTCTAGCTCACAAAATACCAATCTGTGATCCGAAACATCATGCATATCTACAACGCCGGCGTCGATAATAGTCGAGTCACTACAAACGATCACGTAATCAATTAGCGTTGCAGATGTATTTGTAATTCTAGTAGGAGAAGAGATGATTTGTGTCAAATTGAAGGATTCTAAAATCATATGAATTTTTAAAATATCATTATCGTGGCTATTTAACGCGTCTAAATTAAAATCTCCCACAACAAACCACCTCATCTGCCGCAAATGTTAATCTAGATAACACTTCTTCAAAATTAGATAAAAAGTCTGAAATATTTTTATGAGGTCGGTAAATAATTCCTACTACAATATTTTTATTATTTAATTTAATTTCTAGCGAAACCTGTTCAATAAAATCCGATATCTCTTCATAAAGTATTGTAAATGTGTAATGACTCCGTAAATAGAAGCCTCCTCTCCCAACTCTAGCTAAATGACAAAAGTTATATCCTTGTAAAGGTCACAATGTTAACATCACAAATTTTTTCCATCCATGTCTCAGAGATACCTAACAAATCAAGCTCCATATCCTCCAACAGTTTCCATACAGAATCCAGATGCGCCGTTAAGGAACGAACATTTAAGTGAGCAAATTTCATCTACAATTTAAAGTATTGTTTATACATTGTAACATTTAAATACGAAAATGTTTTTTAATTTTTCGCTGTTTGTAAACCGGTACCTACATTTTATCAGTTGCACTAAAGGTCCATTTCATGTGACATTAAAAGTCATGACAATTGAAGCCGTGACAAGACGACATTTTTTAAATAGTGTTTTCATGTAGATTAATGTCATAGAATATTTATTAATTAACAATGGCGTCGAGTGAAGTGATTTTGGCTGCTACTCGTGTGTTAAGTGCAATTATCAGTTTAGAACTTGATAAAAAATAAAAAAATGGAAAAGAAAATTTGGGTTAGGCGATGGATTCAACGTAGAAACTCTTTGGGAGCATCTAATACTCTTATAAAGGAACTTGCTGCAGAGGATCCTCAGAAGCTTTTAAATTTTATGCGTATAAACGAAAATATGTTTGACAATCTCCTTGAAAAGGTAAAAAATGGTATACAAAAAGATACTACAATGAGAGATGCATTACCGGCTAAATTGAAATTAGAAATTACTCTGCGGTATTGTTAGCTACAGGAAACTCACTGGCTTCTTTGCAATATCTGTATAGAGTACCAAAATGTTCTATAAAGCAGTTTTTACCAGTGGTGCTGGACATTATATATACATCATTAGAAGATTTTATACAGGTGAGTGTAGTAACAATAAAGTAGTAAAAAACGTTTATTCAAAAAGATGTACAATATGTCAAGACATGCTTATAGCTCTTCATAAGACCAATTACAATAATAATTTTGTAACCCTGGGGTTTCGTTTATCGGGGCTTCATTTCTAACCATTTGAATGTCTGAATTATTGTTTGAATCGTGTTCATGCTGTAACTGTAATGTGGTGTCGGCATAGGCACCGGAGTGTTGTGACCTGAAGTAGAACGGGGAAGAATCTGTCACCGAGTTTCTTTGAAGATGATTTATACGTGCTCGTGAAATCATAACCTGAATGTCTGATTGAAGTTGCGATGCCACCAGTAATGGAAGAGTTGCTAATTGCAGAGCAATAGAATTACCAAATGCCACAAACTCATTATTTGCATGTGTATTCGAAATTTTTTCAAGAGCTTTACGGCATTGTCAATTGACGATTGCTGGTTCTTACGGAATCTAGCTGTGTGTGATTTTTTGTGACGGGTTTTCTGAAGTACCTCTAGCTGGTGTTGTAGTAGGCGTTGAATTAGTAATTGGATTCTGAGAAATGTTACTTTCATCACCGCTTCGAACAGCATTATCTGTATCAATATCTTCCTCATCTTCTATATTCTACAATATAAAAACTTATTATTGTTTTAGGTACCAAAACAGAAATTGGATGGAAGAATATTGCAAGGGTTTAATGAAAAGTGGAATTTCCCCAACTGTGGGGCGTTGGATGGAAAGCACGTAGTTATTCAATGCCCACCAAATACGACATCTCGCACTATAATTACAAAGGAACTTTTAGCATAGTACTTTTGGCATTAGTTGACGACAATTACTGTTTCACTATGATAGACGTAGGGAGCTATGGAAGTCAATCAGATGGAGCAATTTTGATCATTCTATTTTGAGCACTGCATTAGAATCAAATTTATTGAATCTACCACCTGAATGTGTTATCTTGGGAGACGACGCTTTTCCTTTAAAACCATACCTTATGACACAGTACACAGAACATACCCATATGCCTTATAAGGAGAAGATTTACAATTATAGGCACTGTCGTGCTAGACGCATTGTTGAGAATGGATTTGGGATACTCGCCAATCGATTTCGCGTATTTAGACAACCAATTTTTGTAGCAAAAGAAACAGCAATTAAAATTGTAAAAGCTACTTGTGCACTACACAACTGGATTCGAAAAACAAACGAATTCCGTAATGATGATATAACAGTTGATGTTGAAGATCGTGAAAATGGAAGAATAATCCCAGGAATTGGCACAATGAATCTCTCTCTACTGGATCACTACCTTTACAGCGGACACGAAATCGTCATTATGGAAACGTAGCTCTGTGAAAGAAGAAACAATTTTGCGACATATTTTGTTAGTGAAGGAGCTGTATACTGGCAAGATCAAAAATGATTATGTAGTTGTGGCAGTAAACAATTTGAATAAAAACGTTTACACGAGAATACTTTGAAATCCCTAACTAAATTGTTTTACTCACCAGGTTTGACTCGGAAAATATGTCTGTTGTTGGTCGTAAAATCTATCGGCAATTTCAAACCAAAAGCTTTGGAACATACACATCCTGCGTCCCTGATCCACTTTTTTGGAGTTTTTGACTTTCCCTTACTTCGGTGTTGTATGTTCCACGGATGCTTCTTATTTTTTTTCGAAGTATTTTACATCACCGAGTCCACTAACTTCCAAGAGAACTTCTTCAGCCTGCCTCTTGCGATCCTATCTTTAAACTTAGGATGTACTTTATTCCAAAGACAAGGCTGTTTCTCATATTCATTTAAAAATTGCACTATATCAAAAGTGGTTACTTCTTCCATGTTAATTTTTAAATAAATAATTAATAACCTCACTACACGTTTAATCAACACAAATGATAAACACTGTCGCGACAATGCGACAACATCGTTTTCACTGAAGTACCGAACGTGACAATTTTGCAAATGTCGCAAAAATATCAAAGTTGATTTGATTCTTAGCATTGATGTCGCGACAATTAATGCAAAGTCATGAAAACACGACTTTGTAGTTTTTCATGAAGAGAAATGCCATGACATTAATTGTAACGACATTAAAAAGTCGATGACTTAATGTCACATGAAAATGGACCTTAAGGAACACCGTAAATTGCCATTATGAAGCTTATACTCGATGAGCTCGGATTCGATTCGCAATATTAACATTATTATATTTAATTGTCACGGATTGCCGGACGAATTTTGTTTAAAAGGAACCTTACTAGAAGGTAATTATAGTTTAATAATTCACATTTCCAAAACGGATTCTTTTAAATGAATAACCAAATTTTAGGTTCCTTTATAGAAAGTATATGAAACTTTCCGAATCAATTTAATCAATCAAGCGAGAGAACTATTCAAATACCAAAGATTGGCTTACAATTCTACCGGGTGATTTGCACTAAATCTATAAACGGTAAAACAGTGAGTGCAGTACATAAATTTGATGGTGGTGAACAAATTTTTTGTGTTTTTATAAGTTTAATTTGAAATACATCCTTTCAACTCTATGCAATCTCGGTCTTGCATTTTAGTACATTTTATTATATCATACTGCCAGTGGCGTCCATAAAAATTTATTAGAAAAGAATTGGAGTTTCATTAGCAAGCCCTGAACCCGTAGCAGCTGCCGTATCCAAATTATCGCTGCTAAAAGTTAAGAAAGTGATTACAACATACAAGTATTTAAAACAGGGTGTCGGGTTACATACACGTTTTAAACACCATGATGTTGATATATCGTGATATGCACTGCGAAAATTAAGTGATCTGCAACTATAAAACGTGAAACTTATTTACAATGTAATGATACATACAGTGGTGCAATTGTACTAATAAACAGAAACCAAATAAAACTTTAATGATTTTTTTGTCGTAAAGTAGACCTGCAATCAAGTACAGGCAGGGTGCGAAGAAGAACAAGGCATTTGTAGTGAACGTATTAGCCACATAAATATAAACTAAATTAAGTGATTACAAGCAAATAAATTTATGTGACTTATAAAAACTGGATCAGAAAGAATACAAAAATTTCCACAGTAGAAATTAAATTTATGAAAATTTGGATAGATATCAATTTAAACGCTTACATAATTATTTATGCAAATAAGAAACAAAAAAAAAATTAGTGATTGTATTATAAAACTTAAAACATAAAATTTGTGTATCCCGTCAGAAGTTTAACAAAACAATTAGTATCTATCGCAACACAGCCGTTACACAGAAGGAATGTAATCAAAAAACATGTTTACTAGATAGCATCATTACTTTGATTTAAATGTAAGGGTTTTATTTAAATCCGAATCGTTTTCAAATTCTGATAATTTTATTATTTAATTTCGCAAAAATTTTTCCTTCATAAGACCATACCTGTTTATTAGATAAATTCAACTTTTTATAACATCACTTAATAATTTAAACCGCACTTTTTAAGATCTTCCCGGATAACAATTTTTGTATTCTTCAAAATTTCTTATTAGAAAACATTTTACTTTTTCGTATCCCTTCTTACAAATTTGACAATAATTGGTCGAGGTTGGCCTTGTTTACCGGTTAATCTCTGACAGCAGTCGATATGTTCTTCTTTGATAACTATGTTTAAGTGAATTTTTACAAGTTTGATGATCTTTGAATGTACGTTCTCTTTTCCAATATTATCGTCTTCTTGTATTTAAAATATGCGTAAGTTGTTTCAGTGTGAATCATGTGTTCACTTTTATCAAATTTTCGTGTAACTTGAATTTAAGTAAGCTCACCTGGTCTTCCAGCTCCTTGATCAGATCAAGTGATATTTTTCTCCAACAATGTGTAGGTTAACTTTTCCACGATATTTTGCAAAAATTAATTCATTGTTCAATATTCTTTCGACGACTCGTTGCACAAAAACTTAATACTTATCATCTGATTTCATGGATTTACGCATCTTGTAACTTGGTAACGTCACTTTAACAAGAAACGTACTACAGACGACCCGACATGCAAACGTCCGCCCTAACAGCTACTCAAGTACTAAACTGTTTCAATGGTTTCTATTGAATACATTTTCTTTGATGATCAAAGATGAATCTCAGGATTTCTGCATCTAAACCCTTCCATCTCGTTTAAATAGCTCTAGATAGCGTCATCAGAGCTGGAAAGAACAACAGGATCGATCCGCAATCATCTGCAGACAATATAATCCATTCAGCTCCGATTTGGCTACTTAAATCTAACTTCTTTTATCCTCGTACTTTGAAATTCTAGATTAAAATTTAAATCTAAATTGTGCTGATTCACAATAAAGATCCATTTTTTATCTCAAGAAACTACAGAAGAATATCTCTAATTAACTCATCTCTTAAAATATTTACCTAACTTATACCCAACTGTATTACAACTTGGAATAAGTACTAACATTCTGCCGGAATGTCAAGCTGGGTTTAGAAACATAGAGGTATACAGGTTGTATAGAAAATGTATTCATTTTGCCATCTTTTGTAGGGTTACAGGCTGAGACTCCCTTCAAAAAAGAGTATATGCTGCATTTGTAGACTTCAAACGTGATTTTAATTCTGTTTCTCATAATAATCTTTGTAGAATATGTATTGTTGTAGTATTAGTTCTGGAATTGATTAGAGTTATAAAGCATATATAATAAAAAGCTACTTTTAAAGACGTAGTAACTATTATAATTCAAAGTCTTTTAAAGTCAACCATGGAGTACTACATGGCGAGAGTACTTAGTCCATTACTCGATACTTTATTTATTTCTGATATATAGATCTTTCTCTGCAAGCGCGATGTAAGAGGCTATCAATATCGATGAGTACAACGATGTTATTTATTACTATATGCGGATAATTTAGTTTTACTTTCCGACAATCCGACTGATTGTCCAGGAATGCTTTTGATCCTTGCTTAATAAATGATCTAACGGTCAACTGCGACCAAACCAAAACTATGTGGTTTTTCCCTATCGGCGAACACTAAGGCTGATTTAAATTTCATGTATAATAGCACACCACTTGAGATTGTCAGACTGTATACTTACCATGGAGTAACATTTTCATCTTCTGCACTGTTTTTATCTATGGCCAACAGGGTAGTTGAAAAAGCTAAAGTAACGGTAGAAGCTCTTACTGCTTTATTTGCTTGTGCCAAAATTATCTCTTACGCCTCTCAGTTGACACTGCATAATTTGGTATTTTTCAATTTATTGTAAAATGTGTAAAATTGAAGCTCATACACATACACGTTCGCCAAATGTAAATGTTTATTTAAGTTGTTGTGTACTTTTTTTAAAGTGTGATTTAATTCAAACACTAAAAATTGGCTCCGTAACAGTTCAATAGAAGGTTGTCTGTATCGTGACGTCATTCCTTGTATTAATAACATAAAATAGTAAATTAGTAGTGTTTGACGTTAGTACTTAGTGTTGTTATACAGGTGAAAGTGTTTTTATGTCATGTCAGGAGTAAATAATGTATAAAAATCACTGTAAGTTGATAAAAGTACATTATACAAGTACCTTTACTCCCAATATTGTTATTTTGAATGTACGAATATATCCTTCATTACGAATTTAACTGAATGGCGCCCTGTAGTAGTTATATGAAGCACAAATTCATTTTGAATAACAGGTGTCTATACTAATGTTAATATGTATTACAATTGTATTACTTAAGCTGTAGCATTTACACCTCTTATCTCCACGGAATTGAATTGTTCGGATTCTTTATAAAGTCCATCACCATAAACATATGTATAGACAACAGGTTGTTCTCA
Organism: Abscondita cerata; assembly: GCA_030710515.1. Classification (NCBI taxonomy): domain Eukaryota; kingdom Metazoa; phylum Arthropoda; class Insecta; order Coleoptera; family Lampyridae; genus Abscondita; species Abscondita cerata. Next base: position 11,608 of record JALBCR010003151.1, read on the forward strand.
CAAGCTTTCCAGATGTCATACTTTAATCAACACTTCGCTCTTAATTTCAATAAACACAATTGAAAGCTGAGATGACCACTGAATAAAGCGTAAAACGGAAACAAACCATCATTTATACGAGTGTTGACGTCACGACCAATGGTAACGCATTTAAAGAATAATTTTAAAAACGGTGTTTTGAATATTTTTAAAATGAAAATATTTAATTCTGAGCACATTATATACTTTTTTGTAGTACTGGACTTTTTTACGTTTATGACTAAACAATGAATTATAATTTTCTCAAATCTAAATTTAATGAAAACACCCAATTTTATAACTTTTAGGTTCTTTTAGACATTGTATCCCAATCTGGGAAATTAAAAATACTAATCTTCTGGAAAGAATTTAAATAAGTTTTGCCAAACGTTTGTTTAATTTACCACGATCTGTGTCTGATTTTATTGTAACATTAAAATTTGGGTTAACCCATGTTTTATACCATTTAGTTAGCATGCAGTTTTTTGACTTGGATGATTAAATTTTCATTTCTTTGAGTGTTTCCAGATTACCAAAATTGTGGTTCAATCGCATAATAAAGTTAAAATATGGTTCAGTTAAATATAATTGGTGTTCGCAGCTAATTTACTTTTTGTATAATGTGAATATTCTTGTTTACATAGACAACATTAATTTACAATGGTTACAGGGCCAATCAAAATGGAGATAGTGAATAGTTAAAAAAAAACTTGGTGGAGAAAGATTATAATTTGGCAAGATCGGCTTCCTACACCTTGTTGTGTATTAAAGTTCAAACTTGTAACTCACAACCATCTAACATTTATTTTTCTCTGCTTATACACTATACAGGTTTATACTGATCTTCTGGGGCACCATACATAACACTATACTCACATAAACAATATTTAAATGTGTACCATACAAATAAATAAATAAATAAAAATATCATAATTAAAAACAACAACGAAAAAGTTTATCATATTTACTTCTAATAGAGCTATATTCAGTATTAATTCAAATAACTTGTTTTCAATATCTAATCTAAATAACATGGAATCCCTGGCCCTTTATTTGAATGCCCAATTTATGAACCTCTCGAGAGGATTCTTGAGATCCATAAATGATATGAATGAATTAGTGGATGTTTTATGTTCAGTGGATCTTGTTATGTTGAAGACTTTAATGAACTTTTTGATTACGACGTTAAGGGTACAATCTTTTATTTTGAATGAATAATTTTGTTTCTAAATTTATTTTTGTCTTTTTTTTCTATCTCACTCAATAATTAATTAGTGTTTATTAGTTAGTTAGTTAGTTTAGAATTTATTTATTTTTGTTTGCAGTTGATTAAATGTTAGTAACATTGTAACAAATAAAACATTACATTACATTACTAATACTCATACAATACCTAATAATTTATTTGTAAACCGTACACTAATTTTAGACATTTTCCATTTTTGCTCTTTCAAAACTTAATTTTTTACTTATCGTTGACAAAATGTGAGCAACTATATTATTTGTACATAATGGGATTTAATGGGATTCTGTGTTTATCAGTTGTTGCTTTTAAACGCAACTATACAAAAATTAGTAAATATTTATTCTGTGTTTAGCAAACAATGTGTTGAAATAAACATTTTTCAAAACACCTATTCCTTAGTTACTTAAGCTTGAAACTTTTGACTAAAATGAAGTCCTTAACAGTATTGTTTCTATTTGTGCTTTTCCAGCTGAAGGTAATTACTAAAAAAATGCATGTATAATTGTATAATAATTTTAGGCAAACGAGAAAATTGAATTTATAAAATTAGATCAAACTATAATTGAAACCACCTATAAGCAGAATGTATGTGCTAGACTAAAGTTGATTCAGCTTTTGGTAAAAATTGGTTTAATAATGGAGTTTACGCCAACGATCCCTGTTTTACATGTTTTGTTAATTGCGTCGGAAAAAAAATTGGCATGATGGATAGTTCTGGAAACTTCGATGATGAAGCGATTGCTTCAAAAATATGGCGCCTCAATTGAATTGGTTAAGAATTGCAGTATGCAAGTGGCGAACAATACTGCTTTGTGAAAAGGCTTCACAAGGCACGCCAAATGTGTAGTTGGTACTTTATTGAAACAGTACCCATGAAGTGTTTAAAATACTTGTATGGTTCTACGTAAAATTAATAAATAATTAAAAATACTGAGTGTTAAGTACAGTTTATCCTTTTATTAATCCAATCAACTTAGTCAAATTTAGTGTAGTATTTTGGAAATCGACATATAAACTCGTATAAACTTATATTTTGACATCCCAAAACTTGTCTCAAAAATTCACACATAATAGTATGGTCGCAACTTTAAAATTTCCACGATGACAAAAATCAATTTTTTAAACATTTTTTTTAAAATATCTCATTCCCTATGAGTTTTACGCTATTTGTATTTATTATCAATATTATTTTCAAGATAGAGAGCAGAGAAATGCCACGCGATGAGTATAATTTGAGGTCAACAAAGAACTAAGTTTTTAGATTTCCTAAACATGATGCCAGGTGAGAAAGAATTGCATAAAACTGACGGTTAAATTAAATTCAATTTATTATGTGTTTTTTCATATTTTTGGCAATCGACAATCACCCAATCTAAATTTTCTGAATATATATATATATTGGAAAATTGGAGAAAATGTTGTAGACTAGACTATTTTTAAAAGGATAAAATTGTAATGTTGGAATGGATTTACTATCGCTTTTTGAATGTGTTCCGTTTATGCATCCCTGGTAAAAAAATTTCAGACCTTATTTATTAAAATTATTTGTTTGGTAAGAATATATTATTGCCTCAAATATTTACTAAACAGAGACTTCAAAACGAAAAATGCCAAGAGTGAAAACACTGAATGCTAATACTTTTATTTCTGTATTGTTTATCCTGCGGACATGGCACATATAGTAACTAAATTACTCCAAAGATTAATTTTCATTGTTAATTTTTTAAACACAACTTAATACGAACCCAGAAATAGGTATATTATTTCTTCCATTTTTTTTTTTTATGAACATTTAACTTTAACTGCCAAAATTCTTTCTTTCAATATGGCCCTTATGAAAAAAAAACGTATATAAACATCAAATCAATTCGTAGGTGTTTAATAATAATAATAATAATATCTTTATTCAACTATTTTTTTTGTTAGACAAAATAAACAAAACAATTGAATCGCAAGGCGAGGTTCAGCATTGCTGTTCTTACACCTAACCTTGATTAATTTTAATTTTGAGAAGTAAAAAGAAACTTTAGCATAACACATATTTAGATATAACAATTACATTTAAACACAATATAAAACTGAAATTATTCATTTATTCATAAATTGTAAGATGTTACGTTTGGGTAGACAATAAAAATGTTTTGTATGCAGTTTTAAACGAATTTGGCGATAACACTTTCCAATCAGGCGTTAAATGGTTAATTATATATGCCACTACGACTTGAATTTTTCTGTTCTATGTTTTGGGATAGTAATAAGTGATTTCGATCGGAGAACAGAACTGTGAACAACGGATCGAAAATGAATTTTATTATACAAATAACTAGGACATTTACTACTAACAATCTTAAAAACATGTACGTGGTGTGCAACAATCGTCTGTTGTGAGTCGTCAGCCACTCAGTATCTTTTAGCTTATGAGATACTTTATCGTATTTTCTTACCCCATAAATATATCTCAGACAAGATCTCTGAACTTGTTGTAAGCGGTACTTGTCCTTAGCAATCAGACACGGCCATAGACAACATCACAATAATTAAGGTTAGATAGAACTAAAGAATCGCACAAATGTGTTTTAATCTTAATATTGAGATGATGTCGAAAGGGATATAATGACCTGAGTGCCGCATAAGACTTTTTAAAATTTGCATCACATGCTCAGAGAAACGTAAATCTTTATCAATTGTTAATCCTAAATTTTTAACAGTATCTACAAGAGTGATCCGCTCCCCGCCCACACACACAAACATATCTTGCAACACCATGTTCCGCAAACGACCTGGACCGAACAAAATCACATTAGTTTTGGCAGCGTTTATAATCAATGAATGACTTTGAGATACCTCTACAATTCTTTTTAGATCTACATTCACACAATCACAAGCAAGGTTTGAATTACTTGAATCAAAAGAAAAGTATATCTGTGTATCATCAGCGTATTGATGTAACTGACAAAATTTCAACTCTTTACTAAGTCGGATGGTGTAAATAGTAAACAATAACGGGCCTAATACAGACCCCTGTGGCACCCCAGACATCAAATCAAGAGTTGGTGATACTGGCACTGATTGATCAATTTTTACAAACTGCTTTCGACCAAACAAATAACTGCAAAAAAATTTATAGCAGTACTATCAAACCCTATATACTTTAGGATGGCAATAAGCGTTTCATGATTTAGTGTATCAAACGCTTTGCTGTAATCCAACAATACAAGTAGCGTTAGCTTATTTTCATCACTAGCTGTAAAGATATCATCTGTAATATTCATCAGAGCTGAAGCACAGCTATAGTTAGGTCGAAAACCTGACTGTGTGCTTAAAGTATTTCAGCTCGTTCAAGATAAATTTTAATTTGAATACTGACAATTTTCGACAGAAAAGATAAATACTAATCGGACGGAAATTCTTATGCTCTACTGGGATTACTAGTCTTTGCCAAAGGAACCACAACTGCTACCTTCCAGATGTCCGGAAAAACACCTTTTTCTAAACAAAAATTGATTATATGTTGAATGTATGGCAACATTTCCGGTAAACATAGTTTAATCATACTAGCGTTTAAATTATCTACACCAACAGCATTTGATTTTATTGAATTAATTGCATTTAATACTACCGTCTCAGAAACTGTATGCAATCTAAAAATTTGGTTTTCCTGTGTTAATAAATTGTTATTTACATAGAAATCTATAGTTTTTTTTATATCAACATCAATCTTTGGAACTGAATTGACAAAGAACTCGTTAAATTTTTTAGAATTTTTAATGATCCAGGAACTTCTACCGTTGGTTTAGAATGAACTTTTATACTTATCTAATTTTTTCCAAAGAATTTTACTATCCAAATTGCGAAGTTTCGTATTTTTTCGTTTCTTATGGCTTGAGTAGTATAATTCCGTAATTGTTTGTAATAATCCCAGGTGGGCAGGATTTTTACTTTTTTGTATCTTTCTAAGGCTTTATTCTAACATCCATCATCAGTTTGACGTTGGGTGTAATCCAAGGAGCAGGAGGCTTAGTAAACCTAGAACGTACATAGCCAAGGAGCATGCTTATCAAAAGTTTGTATTAAATGTTCAGCAACAAAATTAACCTTCTCATTAATACTATCCATTCATATAATATATAATATACCAGAAAGTGGCAATCGGGATAAGTCTTCTCTAAATAACTGCCTATCAAAATATTTATAAGAACGATTTGTTTGTTCTGTGCCTTGGTTATTAGATAGTTTTAAATGGTATTTTGGTAACTAGGAACGTACAATTTTAAGACATAGCTGAGTTGTGTTTATGTGTAATAATAGACCAGTCAAATTTGACATTGACCCGGACATTTGAAATAACAAGTTGAAAATTGAAACAAATGACGAGAATGATGTCCTAACTGAAATCTCAAAAGTCCCAAATAATCCCATTTCGGCAAAATCCGCCGTCTTAGAAGAACCGCCGTCACGTTGATTTTATCTTGTTTGAAACATAGCAGTCAAACTATTGCTCCACTCTTTTTGTTTCCGGTGGAATTTGTTTGCTTGAAGTGCAATCGTCCCTAAAAATCCCGGCTTCGGAAAAAACTTTATCTTGATTTCTTAAAGTTCGAATGTTGTACGTGAGGGGTTTGTAGGCAGGTGTTAACAAGAAGGCGCACTTCGTTGACTTCACATATGAACGCCACCCTAGGTTTGTTTTGTGTCAAGGTAGTAAAGTGGTAAAGTTGTTAAAATGGGTTTAAATAACCTACGCCGGATAAGCTTGGAAAGAAAAAGATGACATTGGTGAGCCACTCAATGACAAAGACCGTGTCACTGTTCATGTGAACTGTCGTAAAGACTACAATCGCCGCGTTCCTTTGCACAGTAAAAGAGAAAGTGAACAGGGAACTTAAACAAAGTCTATCGTCTAATAATTGTAACAGCTGTAGTTTACAAAATATCAAAAGAAGCGACGGCTCCAGCGGTACAACCTAGAAAGAAAAGTAAGGGATTTGGCTGGACATGCACATCAAATTAGTGGAAGATAAAAATATTTATAGTAGTTAGAGCAGCAGCGTGCGGCTTTCGTTGGGAGTTGCGTGGATTCCTGAATAACTATAAGAATTCTAATTGCTGGTCTAACAAGGCGCCACCTGCTGGGTAAAAAGAAATAAAACCGACCAACAGGAGATCAACAGGTTTTACTTAAGAACTAATATGCTAAATCGAACACAAAACCAAAGAGAGAAAGACATAACAATACAGTATAACAAAACAAATCTTAAAAATAAAAATAGTAGAATGATGTGACAGAAATAGAGATACTGTCGCATGATATAGTTACGTGCGTTAGCAGCAGCCTCGCTTGCAATAAATCAGGCTTTTAGTAAATATGTCGAGTTGCAGGTGTAAGCTTTAGTGAAACGCTTAAGTTCAGAGTTCTCACAATTAACATACAAAGAAATGGTAAGTACTCTCCCGCAAACCCAAAAGGTTTTTGTGTCCGCGACAAACTGCTCCCAGTCCCTATTGAGTTGATTTGAAACAACAAAACTTACAGTTGACAAAGATACACCCAATAAAAGTTACTTCTTAAATATTATTATTTATGAGTAAGTGATTTAAACACTAAAACTTAGCTGTAATACGTCGTGTGTAATTCCGGGAAATGAAAGTATCTCTGCTAGCGACGGTATCGACAGTTCGAGAAGGTAGATAGGACTTCACGCGATTCCTCTCTAAAGGTGGCGTGCGGAGAAGAACAGCACACAAATGACTCCCTCGCTGGAAGTGTGCAACATAGCCACCGTAAGTCTCCAGGCCTAATTACTTAAGAGCCGTGGTGTTGTCGTTAATTAATAATAAAAAGGTTTCTAGTTAGCTACTCTAGCACCCTCGAAAGTTATCCCATTATGGTGAACAACGAGTATAAGATTTATTTATTTGTTCAACAGGTATAAACCCAATTATAGAACAAATCTATTCTAACAAAAGGCATACACAATAAATAAAAATAAAAAAATTAATTCTATACGATAGTATAGGTATTTGATCAAAACAGAAAACCTATAATACAAGTACTTGATTAATTAATTATGGACATGAGTGTACAATTGTGTAATGCTCAACAGTAGAAAACTTAATTAAAACTTCTACACATGGTATGAATTGGTGAATTGTAGTCATGTTTGTATAAAAGCACTGCTAAATGAAATGTTATACTTTACTACAAGTAGTGATAGAAGGAACATGAAATTTTATTAGTGCTAGTAAATAGACAGTCTATTAAGTTATTAAGTAGTTTGGTACAAAAATAATAACACTTGTTCTGCACCTTCTGCTGATGCAACGATTGTAATCTTAAAAAAACCTTTCTAAGAGTATTTGCTGTGGGTATCCTCTATCTGGATAAGACTCCATCAACTCTATAAGTTAGATATTTTAGTAATCTTCTTTGACTATTTTCTAGAAGGGCTATGTGGTTTGCTTATGTGGGATACCATATTAACGAACAGTATTCCAGTTTACTACGTATCAGTGAAATGTACAACATTACTATCACATTGATATTATTAAAATGTTTACAATTCCGAATGATAAAGCCTAATGTTTTTATGCTTGATTGCGACACGTTCTTAATATGTTCTGTGAATAGCCAACTTGTCATCAAATAGCACACCAAGACCTTTTACTATTTTGCATCTTTTAAGACGTGTGAATCAATAATGTATTGAAATAAAACTGGTTTTGTTGCGACAGTAAGACATAGCGTTACATTTATTTATATTTAGGGTTAGATAGTTTAATTGACATTCATGAGTTTATATTGTCTAGTTGTTGTTGGAGAAATTGACAATCTTTGTAGGAATTTATTACATAATAAATTTTCAAATCATCGGCAAAGAGTAATTTTTCACATTATATATAGCTAGTAAGATCATTAATAAAAATTTTAAATAATAATGGGCCAAGATTAGACCCTTGAGGTATACCCGACATAGGTGTTAAATATGTAGATACATAATTATTATAAGTAACAAATTGCTTACGGTTTTGTAAATAAGATTTGAAGAAATATTGTAAATTGTCGTTAAAACCAAAGTTCTGTAATTTTGGAAACTAGTATCTTATGAGAAATTTGATCAAATGCCTTTGAGATGTCTGTGTATATGACGCACTTGACCGTCCTTATCTAAGGTATTGCATACAAACTGTTAAAGATGTAAGATTTGTCACTGTAGAGCGTTGTGTCATAAATCCATGTTGATGTAAAGAAATGTACGTTTTTATGGTGGAATAAATGTTAGAATGTAGTATAATTTCAAAACTTTTGCAAAATTGTTTAATCTCGCTTGTAATTACGAAAATCAGATGAAAAGATGAAGAAAATTTGTTGTTATAAATTGGAACCCAATTGTTTAAAATATCATATAATTTGTTGTATAATAAATTACAAGCAAGGTTTACGTCGGTAATGTTACTTAAAAAGGTCCAATCACAATCAGCCAAAGCTGCTACAAGCATGGATAGTTAGCTTTCCAAGTTATAACGTTTTAAATTTTATTACTAGAAAACGATTTATACTTGTTAATTTAAAATGGATTGAAATATGTATTGCTAGATGATGATGATCTTCTGGTACAATAGGTAAAGCATCACGATTAACTTAACATTGCTAATAACTAAATTCAATGGCAATTGTTTACATTTGTTATTAAATTGTACTATTTTAATTAAAATATATTTTTAGAAATCAGACATTGTTTTTGATTTGTTGTCATTTATATCAGGGGATTATTAAAATTTGTTATATTGAAGTCACCTATTAGCAATACTTTATTCAGAGAAGTGACAAATAACTCCAACAAATCAAAAAAGGCGAGGGGCGCCGAGTTTGAAAACCAAAAAAAATTTAAAAAAAAGGCGCCCACCACGCCCACTAATATTTTATTACACGTTGATTGAAATATTGGTAAAGATAGTCAACCGCTTGTATTTGCTTGTATCACGGATGCAATTCACATATGCATGTTGGGTTGCGTTTTGTTTACTTTTTCACCTGTACTGAAGCGCTAAGTTATAATGTGTACGATTCTTGAAATAGAATAGTTCAATTTATTCCACCGTTGTAAAAATGGCGCAACATACAATCCGTAAAATTTACTTTTGTCAATACAATGTTGCAACGTTTTCAAATATTTAGTAAACGTATTAACTAGTAATTAAAAGTGACGAATTTTTCATTTATGAATAATACCATTGATGATACATATCTTGGATTTTAATGACAATGTTTTTTTAATAATTTACTAAAATACATGCGAAGCGTTATTTGTTAAAACAGTTTGGTTTGGTCGGTGTTAGATAAATAAGAAACAATTATTTTACAAATTATGCTTGCACTTTATTTTTAACTTGCAAATAATAATGTTGACATTTGTTTGTCATTTAATAACTTCGTTAGGAATAAAGTAGAACATACTGGGAGAAATACCACTAGAGTTCAGAAACGCAAAATTATTGGTTTTTGTATCTACTTGTTTTACGTGTTCAGTTGAAAAGGATTTTAAATAAAATTGGTTTTCAAATTTTTCAATTCAAAAGGCAACAAGTTACCGTGTTTTTTAGGAAAGTGGGTTCCACTAGACCTTCAAATTTAAATTCACTTGGTAATAAAACCTATTCCTATTACTTCTAAAAATAAAAGTACTAGATTTTAGCTTGAGGTGTGTTGTCTCCCGACGCGGTGCGGATAATACGTGTATAATACACTATTCTTTCTGTGACGAAATAAATGACGATTTAATATTGAAAAATCATATTACAATAGAATTAGAAAATTATTGAGGGAAATTTGGTGTTAAAAATAGTACTCACTTTTTCCCGAGGGAAAAAATAATTTACGAAAAGTGACACTTTGTTATCTGTTAGTAGAGATAAAAGTTAGATTTTACTCTTTGAAACTGTATCAAAATATCATGGTTTCGAATTAAAATAGTTTAATTAAAGTAAAATAGCTCATTAATTATAAACATTGTTTCAAAAATTACAATTCCAACTGATCTAAAATAATAGTAATAATTTACAAACAATTTACACATAAATAATAACGTACCTAATACAATGCTATACATAAAACATATCCAAACATTTACACTTATTTATGCAGATAATATTCTTATTTTACGGTGTGGTTTTGTGACATCACTGTAATTATAGCTATTAGAAATATGTTTATTAGCCTCCCACTTTAAGGTTCGATATAGTTTTATTTTAACCAACTGATCGATAATTAACAGTTTATGAGTGTCGCATTCTCTGAACCATGAATTCACACTGCTGTTGAGACATTTTTATACGGAGTTTAATTTTTTCCAATAAACCATAATCTGTTTTAAAAGATGAAATTCTTCAGTAAAAAGTTTCAATAAAAAACACAAATTTTGAGAATTCGGGTGATGGTCTGTGTAAGTATTTAATTCCATCAGATTTGCTGTAATCTTTATATAGAATTAATGATTCGTTCACATTGAAAACACTTGAGTCGTTAACTGTTAGCATTTCCTTACACGTATTACAATGTACTTTTTTATATATGTAGTGACTTAAATAACCCGCAACATACGACACTGAACAAGATTCTAAAGAACTATTAATTACGACATTGTCTTCATTGATTTTGTTCTCCAGACAGGTTCTAGACGATCTCTTTGTTTCATTATTTTCTACACTTTCATTTGTCCCAATTTTGTTATCCTCTTCCTCATAGTTAGTGTTAAATTGTTCATCTATACCATATAGTATCTCGTCGTTATCTTTTTCACAATTCCCTTGTTCTATTGGTATTTGCAAGCGAATGTGCATGTTATGTTGTAATGCAAGCCTAAATTCGCGGGCAGACGGTTGGGCATTATAACCTCCTCTAGCACGAATCATTGAAAAGCATTTTCTAGAGGATCTTGATTTATTCGTGACGTTAAAAAGTACAAAGTTCCTTCTCCCTTTAAGTCCTCCCACAGACTTAAAATTGAATTTATAGTCCATTGGAAACCTGCGATACAGTATATATTTTTTCTTTCTACACCGTTCTCATAAAACTTGATGGAATTGAAGTATTGTACAGAACGTTTCAACGTTTCGCATGGCATGTCTTTAAAAACTGAAAGACCACGCTTGTAGGGATTCGGATCATTTACTGAAAAACTATTTAAACAGTCAAAAATGTTGTTAATTGTTTTAAAAAAGATGCAGTATCTAACGCCGTATTACTTGTTAATTGACCCGTCATCACAGCACTGCTAATTGCTGCAGATACAGAATTGCTAAATACCTGAGCGGCGTATTTAACACGCATCTTTTGAAAATTTGATGGGTTAATATGTTTGTCCGTAATTTTAACATGGATCTTGCTACACTGCTACACTGATCAATATAAAAAGTGTTGACAAAATCGGTCCACTGAATTTTTTATTGTTGACGACTATTTCCAGTTTGCTGTTCATGACATTGTTCCTAAGCTTTTTAGTAAATGAGGAGGATCATACGCTACATATATTTTGTTATTGTCGATTTGAATTGTTGGATTTTCTTTTGTGGCGCCTAGACAAGATAGAGCACTTCTGTTATTAGATCCTTGGTCGCAAACTAACGCTCGAGGTTTCAATCCAATTTGAAACAACTTATGCATCACTTGCTTTATAAGAGTACATAATATTTCGCTTTTAACTGAACCACTACTGAGAAAATAACAAAATGGAATTTTCCAATTATACAATATTCCTCTCAAATAAAAAAAACCAATCCATGGTTACTTAAAAACGGTTTACGTCCTAATTCCCTAAATCTTGATATCCTTCGACGTAGTCCCAATATTGGTTATAATTTAAATTTCGTTTTAAAGTAATTTCTGTCACACATTACCACGCACTGCTTTTCTTTGTCTGTCATTCCTTCAACTTTTTTTTAATTTTTGTATAAGAACATTATTTGTCCCCGATCTTAAATTAACAATTTTCAACCACGACTTGATTGTTGAAATTGCTGGCAAAACAAATCCTAAATGGTTCAACATAAATTTGTAAGCGGTAGGCGATTTATAATACAATGATAATGCCAGTTGTTTTTCTGAATCCTTCCATGGAGTTCGTGTTCGATGAAAACATTGCATATTAATAAATGTCTTCAAAGCCGGTTTTTTTTTTTTAAAAAACCCAAAAAATGTGCTCAGGAAATACATACTTAAAACCAATCTTGATTGTAATATTTTCATTGTAACAAATAAACAGATAATCATTAAGCATTGATAGATGCTTCTTTAATGCGTTTATCATATCTTAAAATATAAGTACACCTAAAGTTGATATTGAATCAAATGTATTACGAGGAGTTTCCGGATTATCGTTTATGAGTCACATTCCTTATCGGCTTAGTCAGAAATTCTACAATTGCATACTTTTAGCAACACCTTTAGTAAATGAGTAGGCTTGTTATAATATTGTTTAGATGCAAACAGTTGAGTACGTTAGATTGTAATATAAGAAAATTCAACATTCGTTCCAACATAAAAAGGGATAGCGTTTCTATGTTAAAAATTTTAATTTCAATGACCAAAATTTAGAAATTTACTTGCGTAAGCCTAATAGATTTTAAAACATTTTCAACGGATAAACGATGTTAATGTAATAAATATATGAGTATGGAATTTTCAAAAGTATTTAAAGAAATTGTTTTTTTTGGGAGAACGTTTTTCAACGATTTCTTTACGAAATTAATACTTTTAAATCTGCAGGTTTTTTTCATAATAATAAACTTTATTCACATGTGTATGTATACAATCTTTGTACATATATGTGTTTGTCATGATGGTATAACCATTGTTATAACCTTACGTAAGAAAGATACAAATAAATATTATTACATTGAACAATTAACAGACAATAGAAAAAAAAAATATATAACAAAGGACACACATTTAATTAGTACGTCGACAAAAATCAATAAATTCTTGTATATTGTAGAACGCATGTTTTGTTTGTTTGTCAACATTGACTCAATGCACCAATATTTCAATCAACGGCATGATGCATTGGCAACAATGTCGTGCCTTAGCATAAACTATCAGCAAAATTACAGTTTTCTATTTCACATTTATCGGCAATACTGTTCTGTAAATTCTACAATACAATTGACGTATTTTCTTAGCACAAAGCGATACTACCGACCTCTGATGTTTAGAACAAATTTCGGGGTCGCATAATCCCGTAAGGTTGACTATCTTTACCAATATTTCAATCAACGATTATACACCAAGGTCGTGAAGTCTGTCATTATTGTCTTAGCACCAGTTTGTGGTGCGTAGGCATAATGGACTTCACAACCATGGTGTATATATTTTTTTCCACTACTAGCCAAATTTAAGCCAAAAATATAAAATAAACATTTTTGTAAAATCAAGTAGCACAGGAATGCAAATAAATCAAAAGCATTAAAAGCTCCATACGTTGATAAACCAACTGCAACTGATTCACTAAACACTTGTGTGGTATATTCACCTTTATTTTCTGAAAATTATTCGAGTAATATGTAAATTAGTTGATTTAGGAGCCAATCGCAGCGGTTTAGATTTGTCTGACATGTAGAAATTTTAATGTCTTTCCAAGATGCTTTTTTAGTTATTAAAGATTATATCGTATTTAATCAAGTTATTTTGCACCGACTTCAATAAATAGGAGACATCGAAGAAATAATAGATTTTCTTATCGTTTACGAGAAGGTATAGTTTTCCGGTGATACATCTATTCTTTTAATTAGGTTTCGAAAATTTTACTACTGCCCTAACATTGACACCGCATTGTAGTTGTAGCTTTTCTATGCAGTTTAATACTATCGACTTCAATTTGTCACCTTTGCATATCGTATTTTAAAGATGTAGCACAAGGGTTGTTTAACTTTTTATATATAACTCTAACCATGATCACGTAGCAGTTTGAGCTGGCAAAATTTAAAACCTACTTTAAAATTAAGATTTTGGGGCTCGTAAAATATAATTTTAGTGAAAATTGTTTGTATTCTCTATTTATCTCCTGTTTCTTAGTGGTTTATTTTTTAAGTCCACTTGGGCTGTCACAATTTGTTCTCTGCTTTCGGGAAGTAATCGTTGGGAGATGTTAACTTCAATTGAAGTGCTCTCTTTTACGTTGCAATTTAAGAATGTTCCTCCATAATTTTCTTTACCTAAGAGTATTTCCTTTGGGAAACCTGAAAAACTGATTCTACCGTTATATTTAATAAATAAATAAATTCAGGTTATGTATTTGCGGTTATGGGATGGGCGTGGAATTTTAAACTAATGGCATTTTTATTCAAATAATTTTATCGTGTTAAGTAATTTTAAGCAGCAAATAAGTTAAAGATAATCACCTGGATATACAAAATTATGTTTCACTCGTTTTTGTTAAACAACTATTCTTAGATTCTCAAAAAATTGAAATTATCCATTATTAACCTAGGTCAACAATAGAAAAATTATTAACCACTAATAGAGAAATTTAACTTCTCAGTTGGCTAGGAGACGCAATAATTGTCCACTTCACAGCTAGTAGTGGAAAAGAGCATATGTAGTAATCAGAATTCAAACAAATAGAAAAGAAACCCAAATACTTACGGTGAATGTAGCTAAATTATCGTAAACGACAATTTATATTGAAATTGTGAAACCCACATTAAATTGTTTTTCCACTACTAGCTGTGAAGTGGACAATTATTGCGTCTCCTAGCCAACTGAGAAGTTAAATTTCTATTAGTGGTTAATAATTTTTCTATTGTTGACCTAGGTTAATAATTGGCAAATTCAAATTTTTGAGAATCTAAGAATAGTTGTTTAACAAAAACAAGTGAAACATAATTTTGTATATCCAGTAGATTATCTTAAACGTATTTGCTGCTTAAAATTACCTAACACGATAAAATTATTTGAATAAAAATGCCATTAGTTTAAAATTTGCGCCCCCATCCCATTACCACAAATACATAACCTGAATTTATTTATTTATTAAATATAATGGTAGAATCAGTTTTTTCAGGTTTCCCAAAGGAGATTTAATCAGGCGAGTTAAGTTACATGAAGAATTTTAAGTAAATTTATTGTAGGTATTTTGAATGGTTAACAGAATCTGGAAGGTCCGATCTGTTGCATAAAAATGTCGACTTTAAAAACTTAACGAGTATGTGGCGAACACTTGCCATTCCTAAATGAATTACAAGTGTCAATTTCTGAAACCCAATATTCAAATGATGCAAGGTATATTGGCAAAGCAATAAATGCCCGTTAACATCCCTAGCTATACCAAAACTACTCAAACTTGCAGCTCAAGTACTTTTAGGTAAAGAAAATTACGGAGGAACATTCTTAAATTGCAACGTAAAAAGAAAGCACTTCAATTGAAGTTAACATCTCCCAACGATTACTTCCCGAAAGCCGAGCACAAATTGTGACTTAAAAATAAACCACTAAGAAGCAGGAGATATACAGAGGAATACAAACAATTTTACTAAAATTATATTTTACGAGCCCCAAATGTTAATTTTAAAGTAGGTTTTAAATTTTTTGCCAGCTCAAACTGCTACGTGATCATGGTTCGAGTTATATATAAAAATTTAAACAACCCTTGTGCTACATCTACAAATACGATATGTAAAAGTGACAAATTGAATTCGATAGTATTAGACTGCATAGAAAAGCTACAACTACAATGCGATGCCAATGTTAGGGCAGTAGTAAAATTTTCGAACCTAATTAAAAGAATATCGAAAAATATCACCGGAAAAACCATACCTTCTCGTAAACGATAAGAAAATCTATTATTTTTTCGATGTCCCCTATTTATTGAAGTCGGTGCAAAATAACTTGATTAAATACGATATAATCTTTAATAACAAAAAGGATCATGGAAAGACATTAAAGATTTCTACATGTCAGACAAATCTAAACCACAAGTGTTTAGTGAGTCAGTTGCAGTTGGTTTATTAACGTATGTAGCTTTTAATGCTTTTTGATTTATTTGCATTCCTGTGCTACTTCATTCTTACAAGAAAAATGTTTATTTTTTATTTTTGGCTTAAATTTGGCTAGTAGTGGAAAATAGTATATGACCATGGTTAGAAGTCCATTATTGCCTACGCACCTTATTTAAACTGGTGCTAAGGCAATAATGACAGACTTCACAACCTTGGTGTATAATATACAATTTTTGGTGAGAATTTCACTTTAGAGAAAGAAAATGTCCGCGGTCCGTCTCGAAAATTTGATCGAATTAAATTTCCACCAGTGGCAAATTAATGTTGACAAGTGAAAATTACCCGGTAGCGGGAGAAGGGCACCGGAAAAAAAGGGCTACAGCGACAGTTTTTTGGAGAAGATTGTGGTGAAAACGTTGGAAGATCACTCTAAAATTAATATTAGTTTGGTGGTGTTATATGAGTTATAAAGTTAAAGTTTAGTTGTACACGTTCAAATAAAGTAGTTTACACTTATTTGACAAATAATCGACAATTAGCAGCATGCGCTTCAAATACAACTTTCAGTCGCACCGTACTACTTGCGACACACGTACTAAAGCGGCTTACAACCTACGTCCTAAATACGAGAAATAAAACCGTAACAGCATCACAAGTGACGTTTTTGATTTCAAAAAGTCATGCATGATATGTGGAAAGGAAATCAACTTTTGTGACTCTGAACATCCAGACCGTTGCTATATACATACCCTACTTTTCATAGAGAATATACGAGGCTGGTTCAATAAATACACGTTCGAACGGTGGTACATGTAAGCGGTTTATTTACACTAAACAAAATTGCAATTACTACAAAGACATGCATCCCACTGCTTCACAAGACGCTGTATACCGGTGTGGTACCAGTCCATTGGCTGTTCGCGGAACCATTTCAAAACTGCCTGCTTGACTTGAGCGTCCGACTGAATCGCTGTCCCTAAGTGCCTTCTTCAATGGTCCGAAGATATGGAAGTCACAGGGTGAAAGATCCGGGCTGTAAGGGGGTGCTCTAAAATCTCCCACCTCATCCGCTCCATCTGTGATTTGATGATGTTAGCTGTATGCGGCCTTGGCAAATCCGCTGTCGATTGTCGCCCATCTGTGAACTTCCGACACCATTCCACGACTGTGGTTTTGAAGGACACTCTCCACCATAAACATTTTGCATTCTCCCATAAATCTGAACTGGAGTGTTGCCCTCAGCATGCAGAAACTGTATGACTGCTCGGTAATCGGTTTTGGACGCTCCAACTATAAGACCTGCCATAATGAAACGCGCACAACAACCGTCTCCTGTACGAATATCACGAGGATGTGTCACAATAGACAGCTATATAGCAGCCGCTGGCCTACGCAAATTTGTACGATTATAGCTTCACTAACAATCGTTTCACAGCGCTCGAACGTGTATTTATTGAACTAGCCTCGTAAGTGCAATAGCTTGTAAGAGAGCCGATTTATAGGGTCAGGAAGTTTCGCGATTACTGGGCACGGAAATTGACTTGGTAGCGGTAGAAGCCAGCTATCACCGTTATTACTACTCAACATTTTTCGGGTAGGTTCCGCGTCCGCTTACCGCGTTAGGATCTACCGAGTGCGGAGCCTACGCCATTTGTAGTGGGCGGATGAAGTTAAAGGTTTTTCTAAGATGGCGGATTTTGCCTAAACGGAATTTTTGGGATTTGTGGATTTTAGTTACATATTCTATCTTCTTGGACATTTTGCCAACTTTCAGCTTATTATTTTAAATGCCGTATCGGGACTATTTTTCTGTCTAATTTTACAGGTCATAAGTCAGGATTCTGAAGATGAATTAGTTGAAGTAGTGTGTAAAGCATAAAAACTTCAAGTATCGGGAAAAGAAACGACGGTCACATTGATTATTTGAAATTAGTAACCTCTGTAAAAGTACATAAAAAGTGTCAAAAGTTTATACTAGTAAATACTGAATTCAAGTAGCAAGTCGGCGAGTAGAACAAGAAGAAACTACATCTTTTCTATCTGTACCGCAAAAAGACGAAATGAAGTGTTTGATTTCAAGAAGCAATGTATTGTTTTGTTATGAAGCTGATGATGCCGCAGAAAAAAGGAGAAAAGAAAAGTATAGACGCAAAATAAATAATGTGAGTACTTTTAAATTTAAAAACACTGTTATCAAAACTATAACCTACAGTTTTTATTCGTAACACATTCGTGCACCTTCCATAAAGAGTCCAAGGGTTTTAATACGCTCCCTGGCTATAATTTTCAGGATGGTTAACAAACAAGATTATTGTCAATACATTATTTATTATTGTAATCTTTCAAGCTTGTTGAGTTGCTTTGTTTTTAATGTGTTTCGCAACGCACTAGTGACTGTTAGGTGATTCTTGAATGAGGTTGTAGCTCATGCCACTCTCAGTTGTATCTTTAAATTCTGACCATATTATTCTGGAAATAGTGTCATCAGTTCTACTCCAAACGAGGTGATACAAGACGCCAGTAGCTACAACATTTTGATCAGTTTGGGACGCCATTTTTAAACGGTTATAACTCCGACAGTTGACCTTTTTGACAAAATTTAAACCAATTTATTTAAATATTTTGGGCCAGGAAATACACTATTACACTCACCCTGTATATAATGACAGGGGAAAGTGAGCAGATATTGACTCAATTTTCTAACATGCCTACAGAAAATAATGCACTGGTTAGCCATCTAGAACAGTATTTTATTCTAAGAAGGAATGTCATATTCGAACGATTCAAATTCAACAGTTGTGTACAGCAACCAGGAAAAGTATAGATACTTTTGTAACGTCACTATATTCATTGGCAGAAAATTATGATTTGCTCAAAGAAGAATTAATATTGCGTAAAGAGGCAACGGCTGACATTAACAAAATATTAGTTCAGACTAGTGGCGGTAAATCCTAGTTTTTTAAGAATAATTGTAGTTTTCGTCACATTCCACCTCAAGAAAGGAAGCAAGATTCGCAGTCTCAAGCTGAGAGTAATACTATCTGTAGCTACTGTGGATTGCAGCAGCATCTAAGGAAAGTCTGCCCAGCGCGCAATTCATACTGTAAGAAGTGCAAGAAAAAGGATCATCGGCACAGCACATTCAGGTCAAGGGTTCATAATTGAGATAAGGGTGGATGAAGCAGAAATGCCTGCAAGTGGCAACTCATTAGTAGGAAGTTTGCATAATATAAACTCTGTGGAAACTAATGAGAAAACCAATTCCTGTGTAAAATTTAGGTCAATAATCTTAATAGAAAGATTTCCTTCTTAGTTGATACTGAGGCTGATATAAGCTGCAAACTGTCATTAATGTTAGATGAATCTTTATTAAACAGGTTGTCTGAATGCTCAGAAATTATATCAGGGCCAGATAAACATTCAAATGTAGTGGGTAAAAAACATAACAATTTAGTTTTAAGTACCGCCCAGAAATACTAGCATTGAGAGTATTGAATGCTGTAAGTTAAAACACATCAAAGAATTGCCTGAATAACTTGAATGGTGATCGATCTACTGTAGATCCAGAAGTAGAATTTCCTGGTACATTTAATGAATTGGGTACATTTGGGGTAAAGTTGAAATTAAACTCAAGCCTTATGTACAATCTACACCTCATCAAGTTAAACATTATTGCTTCTATAGAGCACCATGCGGAATGGGTGGTTTCTGTTGTAATAGTCCTCAAGGGTGACTCGGTTCGTCTCTGTGGGATTTCACTGAATTAAATAAGAACGTGTACGATCGTACTATTCAATTCCAAAAGTGGAAACGTTTTGTCAAAATTAAAAAGGGGCCAAAACTTGATGCTTATTCAGTTTTTACCAGATCAGATTAAAAGAAGAATCTATAAAGTTAACAGTTTTCATTACACCTTTTGGTAGATTTGTGTTTAAAAGATTACTGTTTGGAATTAGCTGTGCGCCCGAATACTTTAGTCAGAAATTATCCAATGTTATCTCTGGCCTTAGAGGCGTAATAATGCATGTGGATGATATATTAATATTTGCACCTTGTACTCCTGAACATAATGAAATTTTAAAAGAGGTTCTTCGCAGACTCCACCTAGAGGGCATTACTTGACAAAAATAAATGCATTTTTAATATCGGTAAAATAAAATTCCTGGGTCATGTCATTAATGATTCGGGAGTATCTGTAAATCCAGCTCACATTGAGTCTATTCCTACACTCTTCAACCAACCACTAAACAAGAAGTTATGCAATTGTTGGGTATGATTAATTTTGTGGGTCGTTATATCTAATAGATCTAATACTTTAGAACCTCTTAACTCTCTATTAGAAAATGATGTTCAGTTCTGGTCGACATCTCAAATGAAGGCTTTTGAAACTGTAAAAATCTTCTGATAAATGCTCTTTGTCTCTCATTCTTTGATCATAGTAGGAAATTATGGTAAGCGCAGATGCATCATGCTTTGGTCTTTGTGCAGCACTATTTCAAGTTAACACCAGTGGGAAACGTAAGGTTGTGGCTTATGCTTCACGTACACTTACACCTACTGAATCTGCCTATGCACAAATAGAGCGCGAAACTCTTGCATTAACTTGGACCTGTGAAAAGTCTCAGGAGTATCTAATAGGTATTCCCATAGTACTAGAAACGGATTATAAACCATTTCTACAGATTTTACAAACTAAGAACCTAGATGAGCTTTCCCTTGACTTCAGAGAATTAGAATGCGATTGATGAGATATGATTACGTAGTTAAGTTAACTCCAGGTAACGATTTAGTTGTAACCGACTGTCTGTGTTGTAATCCTATAAGAGAAGAACATAAGAATGAAAAACTCTGCTCAGAAGTTGACTCGTTGTAAAGAACTTATCTATAAAAGACTACTATTTATCCAAAATTGCAAAAGAAAATCTTTAGATCATATTTGTCAGAAACTAAGAGAATACTCCATCAACAAATGGCTCAAAAAATAAAATTCCTCCAAATCTAGCAGTATATTACCAATATCGACAAGACATTGCTTTTAGTGAGAAATTATTGCTAAAAGTAGTCGTATATTAATACCTCCATTTTTACAATTGGAATGTCTTGATTTTATTCATTCACGGCATCAGGGCACCGTTAATTGTCGCGAGAGAGCAAAGTTGTCTATCTGGTAGATAGGTCTTTCATCTCAAATAGTAAGTTTAGTACGTAATTGTCCTAAGTGCGTTGAAGAACGCACTAATATAAAACAACCATTTGTACGAGATGAGTTATCAACTAGACCCTGGTACAAGGTGGGTGTGGACTTGTTGAAACACGAAATTTGGTATCTTATAGATTACTATTCATGGTATTTTAAAATATTCCTTCTAAAATCTTTAACTGAAATTAGTGTCATAAACAAGATGAAAGAGTTTTCTCAAGACTGGGTATTCCAGAAGTGGTTCGAACCAATAACGGTAGTTAATTTCAAAATCAATTTAAAGAGTTCTCACAAGCTCTCCTTTACTACTCTCAGTCTAATGGTAGCGCATCAGCAGCGGTAAAATTGCAAAGAATTTACTTAAACAAAATGATAATTTTCATTTAGGTTTAAAGTCATACAGAAGTATGACAATAAAATCTGGCTTCAGTCCAGCTGAACTGTTGTTTTCGCAAAAGATTAGAATCATTTTGCAAGTACTTCCGAGCAAATTGAACGATAAGCAAGCAAGTGACAACATAATGTTAAAAATTGACTACTCTGTATGGGTTACTGAGTTCAGATGTTGAGAAAATTCTTGAAAAGAGCTAAAGAACCTCGTTCTTATATAGTCAAAACTCAAACGAAATTTATCGCAGAAATCAGTGGAATTTAATAAATGCACTGTATACGCGTAAAATTCCAACGTCCCACTCAGTTTCTCAAACAAATGAAGTAATAGTATCACAAGACAAAACTTTACTAAACGAGTCAACTAGTGATACTGCATGAGAAGTGGTTAATGGAAATACACCTCAAATATCTGAGGATAATTCTGAAATCTGTTCAAGTAGCAATAGTCTAATTATGCATTAAATTAAAAAGAAAAAAATTAGTTATATTATATGTTTGAAAAACGTCAATTATGGATTTGTATAAATCTATAAAAATAAAGTAATTATTTTGGGGCTTCTAATAAATCAAGAAATGAGCTTATGATTTCACGAGTTTCTTATTTGATTATGAAAGTCTCGACGCACATCATTAAAAATAGCCAAGAAGATTGAAATACCCGTACCCGCTTCCAGCATGGGTTTTAACACGCATGAAATAAATGCCGATCAAAAATTTTTAGAAACATTCTTGAGTGTTAAACGGTAACTTTTAGATTCCTACACTGCAAGAAGACAATACTAACTTACTAACAACCAAGCTCTTTTTGGTTAAGCAACTCTTGACACACATCATTAAAATAGATAGGCAACTTGAAACACCCGTACCCGCTTCCAGCACAGCCTTTACCGCGCATGAAAGAAATGCCGATTGAAGAATTTTTAGAAACATTCTTGAGTGTTAAACGGTAACTTTTAGCTTCCTACACTGCAAGAAGACAATACTAACTTACTAACCACCAAGCTCTTTTTTGATTATGCAACTCTCGACGCACATCAGTAAAAGCAATCAGGTAGCTTGAGACACCCGTACCCTCTTCCAGCATGTGTTTTACCACGCATGAAAGAAATGCCGACTGAAGAATTTCTAGAAACATTCTTGAGTGTCAAACGGTAACTTATAGCTTCCTACACTGCAAGAAGGCAATACTAACTTACTAACAACCAAGCTCTTTTTTGGTTAAGCAACTCTTGACACACATCAATAAAAATAGATAGGCAGCTTGAAACACCCGTAACCGCTTCCAGCATGGCTTTTACCGCGCATGAAAGAAATGCCGATTGAAGAATTTCTAGAAACATTCTTGAGTGTTAAACGGTAACTTTTAGCTTCCTACACTGCAAGAAGGCAATACTAACTTACTAACAACCAAGCTCTTTTTTGGTTAAGCAACTCTTGACACACATCAGTAAAAATAGATAGGCAGCTTGAAACACCCGTACCCGCTTCCAGCATGGCTTTTACCTCGCATGAAAGAAATGCCGATTGAAGAATTTCTAGAAACATTCTTGAGTGTTAAACGGTAACTTTTAGCTTTCTACACTGCAAGAAGGCAATACTAACTTACTAACACCCAAGCTCTTATTTGATTATGCAAGTCTCGACGCACATCAGTAAAAATAGCCAAGAAGATTGAAATACCTGTACCCGCTTCCAGCATGGGTTTTACCACGCATGAAATAAATGCCGATCAAAGAATTTTAGAAACATTCTTGAGTGTTAAACGGTAACTTTTAGCTTCCTACACTGCAAGAAGGCAATACTAACTTACTAACAACCAAGCTCTTTTTGGTTAAGCAACTCTTGACACACATCAGTAAAATAGATAGGCAGCTTGAAACACCCGTACCCGCTTCCAGCATGGCTTTTACCGCGCATGAAAGAAATGCCGATTGAAGAATTTCTAGAAACATTCTTGAGTGTTAAACGGTAACTTTTAGCTTCCTACACTGCAAGAAGGCAATACTAACTTACTAACAACCAAGCTCTTTTTGGTTAAGCAACTCTGACACACATCAGTAAAATAGATAAGCAGCTTGAAACACCCATAACCGCTTCCAGCATGGCTTTTACCGCCATGAAAGAAATGCCGATTCAAGAATTTCTAGAAACATTCTTGAGTGTTAAACGGTAACTTTTAGCTTCCTACACTGCAAGAAGGCAATACTAACTTACTAACACCCAAGCTCTTATTTGATTATGAAACTCTCGACGCACATCATTAAAAATAGCCAAGGAGATTGAAATACCCGTACCCGCTTCCAGCATGGCTTTTACCGAGCATGAAAGAAATGCCGATTGAAGAATTTCTAGAAACATTCTTGAGTGTTAAACGGTAACTTTTAGATTCCTACACTGGAAGAAGACAATACTAACTTACTAACAACCAAGCTCTTTTTGGTTAAGCAACTCTTGACACATCAGTAAAAATAGATAGGCAGCTTGAAACACCTGTACCCGCTTCCAGCATGGCTTTTACCGCGCATGAATGAAATGCCGATTGAAGAATTTCTAGAAACATTTTTGAGTGTTAAACGGTAACTTTTAGCTTCCTACACTGCAAGAAGGCAATACTAACTGACTAACTACCAAGCTCTTTTTTGGTTAAGCAACTTTTGACACATATCAGTAAAAATAGATAGGCAGCTTGAAACACCCTTACCCGCTTCCAGCATGGCTTTTACCGCGCATGAAATAAATGCCGATCAAAGAATTTTAGAAACATTCTTGAGTGTTAAACGGTAACTTTATATTCCTACAATGCAAGAAGACAATACTAACTTACTAACAACCAACTTTTTTTTGGTTAAGCAACTCTTGACACATATCAGTAAAAATAGATAGGCAGCTTGAAACACCCATACCCGCTTCCAGCATGGCTTTTACCGCGCATGAAAGAAATGCCGATTGAAGAATTTTTAGAAACATTCTTGAGTGTTAAACGGTAACATTTAGCTTCCTACACTGCAAGAAGACAATAATAACTTACTAACAACCAAGCTCTTTTTTGGTTAAGCAACTCTTGACACATATCAGTAAAAATAGATAGGCAGCTTGAAACACCCTTACCCGCTTCCAGCATGGCTTTTACCGCGCATGAAATAAATGCCGATTGAAGAATTTCTAGAAACATTCTTGAGTGTTAAACGGTAACTTTAGCTTCCTACACTGCAAGAAGGCAATACTAACTTACTAACACCAAGCTCTTATTTGATTATGCAAGTCTCGACGCACATCAGTAAAAATAGCCAAGAAGATTGAAATACCCGTACCCGCTTCCAGCATGGGTTTAACACGCATGAAATAAATGCCGATCAAAGAATTTTTAGAAACATTCTTGAGTGTTAAACGGTAACTTTTAGCTTCCTACACTGCAAGAAGGCAATACTAACTTACTAACAACCAAGTTCTTTTTGGTTAAGCAACTCTTGACACATATCAGTAAAAATAGATAGGCAGCTTGAAACACCCATACCCGCTTCCAGCATGGCTTTTACCGCGCATAGAAAGAAATGCCGATTGAAGAATTTTAGAAACATTCTTGAGTGTTAAACGGTAACATTTAGCTTCCTACACTGCAAGAAGACTATACTAACTTACTAACCACCAAGCTCTTCTTTGATTATGCAACTCTCGACGCACATCAGTAAAAGCAACCAGGTAGCTTGAATCACCCGTACCCGCTTCCAGCATGGCTTTTATCGCCCATGAAAGAAATGCCGATTGAAGAATTTCTAGAAACATTCTTAGTGTTAAACGGTAACTTTTAGCTTTCTACACTGCAAGAAGACAATACTAACTTCCTAACACCCAAGCTCTTATTTGATTACGCAAGTCTCGACGCACATCAGTAAAAATAGCCAAGAAGGTTGAAATACCCGTACCCGCTTCCAGCATGGGTTTTACCACGCATGAAATAAATGCCGATCAAAGAATTTTTAGAAACATTCTTGAGTGTTAAACGGTAACTTTAGCTTGGTGATATATTGCTAACTTGCAGAGAGCCTTTTCTTTAGTGGGAGGTGTAAAGATCAAAAACAACTCAGTTAGCTGCTCACCCGACGTTTCGCCCACCTTTGTGTGGCTTTTATCAAGGCTGGAAAAAGTATTTTATTGAGATGGCATACGGTACAGCGGGTTGACAATTTTACATCATTTACAAATTACAGAAGACATAAAACGAACAAACAGATCGCGATGGCGTTAGATTACATCGAGTGACATTCAGTAAAAATCTTATAAAATTCACATAAGAACATAATTTAGTCAATATTCATCAACACAATATAGCAATAAAAATAAAAAATATATTATTAACAGTGTTGAAACTGGTAAGAAGAAATTATTTAGAAAGGAAATTTTGTATTTATAATAAAACGAGATAAAATAATTGGACTCACCTATTTGCAAAACCGAGTGGTAGTCAAGAGCTTATATATAAAAATAAAAATCATCAACAGATGATAACGTCACAATTAATAAATAACACGTAATGTAAATAAAAATAGAAATTTAACAATTTTTAAATACCACACGCAATTTTTATACAAATTTATAAATAAACTAATAAACAGAGACTTTAATCACACTCAACCTCCAACTAGCCGGAACAACACCAATAATTCAACGGAAACAATTTCTTTAAAAAATCATCAATGTACCTGTCCTGAGCCATAAAATAATAAACATTTTAAAAATGACAGTTCTAAAATAGTCTTATACAACAAAAATACAATCTATAACAATATTTACTCGCGCTTAAAAGACAAGACTGAACAGTTGGATAAATCAAATGTTGTATATAAGATCGGTTGCAGCAACTGCCCCTGTTGCTACATTGGGCAGACAAAACAAAAACTGAGTACACGTATCAAACAACACCAATATAATTGTAAAAACAGACAGAAGAGACAGGACTCTCGTCCCATCATAAATGCACAGGACACACTTTCAACTTCGAAGAACCTGTAATATTAGACGTAGAACATAATTTTAAAAAAGGCTAGTCTCAGAAATGATAGCGATCAAAATGCACCTCAAAACGTGAATTTTAACACAGACACAAACAATTTAAGTACAGTTTACAGCAACATCATAAGTAAAATCAAAACCCACCACCTGAAACTTCAACCCACCACCTGTTAACTAACTAACCATTAATATCTACCTAACTAATCGTAGCATGCTAATTACTCTAACTAATCTAGTCTAACCTACTAACCTATTAACTACTCAATTATTAACTACTTGATTATTTACATATATACAATCTTTTCATTTTATGCATGTACGCAAATTCCATAAAAGCGGCCTTTATCTTTTAAAACAAGTACCGTTATCATGTTTATACGTTCGCTGTTTCAATGGTGTTTGCGTGTGGTATTTAAAATTGTTAAATTTCTATTTTTATTTACATTACGTGTTATTTATTAATTGTGACGTTATCATCTGTTGATGATTTTATTTTATATATAAGCTCTTGACTACCACTCGGTTTTGCAAATAGGTGAGTCCAATTATTTTATCTCGTTTTATTATAAATACAAAATTTCCTTTCTAAATAATTTCTTCTTACCAGTTTAACACTGTTAATAATATATTTTTATATTTTATTGCTATATTGTGTTGATGAATATTGACTAAATTATGTTCTTATGTGAATTTTATAAGATTTTTACACAATGTCACTCGATGTAATCTAACGCCATCGCGATCTGTTTGTTCGTTTTTATGTCTTATGTAATTTGTAAATGATGTAAAATTGTCAACCCGCTGTACCGTATGCCATCTCAATAAAATACTTTTCCAGTTTGATAAAGCCCTACACAAAGGTGGGCGAAACGTCGGCATTGGCAGCTAACTGAGTTGTTTTTGTCTTTACACCTCCACTAAAGAAGGGCTCTGCAAGAGCAATATATCACTAGCTGAAGTTTTTGAGAAACATTCTGTTAAAGGGTAACTTTTAGATTCCTACACTGCAAGAAGACAATAATAACTTACTAACAACCAAGCTCTTTTTGGTTAAGCAACTCTTGACACACATCAGTAAAAATAGATAGGCAGCTTGAAACACCCGTACCCGCTTCTAGCATGGCTTTTACCGCGCATGAAAGAAATGCCCATTGAAGAATTTCTAGAAAATTCTTGAGTTTTAAACGGTAACTTTAAGCTTCCTACACTGCAAGAAGGCAATACTAACTTACTAACAACCAAGCTCTTTTTGGTTAAGCAACTTTTGACACATATCAGTAAAAATAGATAGGCGGCTTGAAACACCCTTACCTGCTTCCAGCATGGCTTTTACCGCGCATGAAATAAATGCCGATCAAAGAATTTTTAGAAACATTCTTGAGAGTTAAACGGTAACTTTATATTCCTACAATGCAAGAAGACAATACTAACTTACTAACAACCAAGCTCTTCTTTGGTTAAGCAACTCTTGACACATATCAGTAAAAATAGATAGGCAGCTTGAAACACCCGTACCCGCTTCCAGCATGGCTTTTACCGCGCATGAAATAAATGCCGATTGAAGAATTTCTAGAAACATTCTTGAGTGTTAAACGGTAACTTTAAGCTTCCTACACTGCAAGAAGGCAATACTAACTTACTAACAACCAAGCTCTTTTTGGTTAAGCAACTCTTGACACATATCAGTAAAAATAGATAGGCAGCTTGAAACACCCTTACCCGCTTCCAGCATGGCTTTTACCGCGCATGAAATAAATGCTGATCAAAGAATTTTTAGAAACATTCTTGAAAGTTAAACGGTAACTTTATATTCCTACAATGCAAGAAGACAATACTAACTTACTAACAACCAAGCTCTTTTTGGTTAAGCAACTCTTGACACATATCAGTAAAAATAGATAGGCAGCTTGAAACACCCTTACCCGCTTCCAGCATGGCTTTTACCGCGCATGAAATAAATGCCGATCAAAGAATTTTAGAAACATTCTTGAGTGTTAAACGGTAACTTTAGATTCCTACACTGCAAGAAGACAATACTAACTTACTAACAACCAAGCTCTTTTTGGTTAAGCAACTCTTGACACACATCAGTTAAAATAGATAGGCAGCTTGAAACACCCGTACCCGCTTCCAGCATGGCTTTTACCGCGCATGAAAGAAATGCCGATTGAAGAATTTCTAGAAACATTCTTGAGTGTTAAACGGTAACTTTAGCTTCCTACACTGCAAGAAGGCAATACTAACTTACTAACAACCAAGCTCTTTTTGGTTAAGCAACTTTGACACATATCAGTAAAAATAGATAGGCAGCTTGAAACACCCTTACCCGCTTCCAGCATGGCTTTTACCGCGCATGAAATAAATGCCGATCAAAGAATTTTTAGAAACATTCTTGAAAGTTAAACGGTAACTTTATATTCCTACAATGCAAGAAGACAATACTAACTTACTAACAACCAAGCTCTTTTTGGTTAAGCAACTCTTGACACATATCAGTAAAAATAGATAGGCAGCTTGAAACACCCTTACCCGCTTCCAGCATGGCTTTTACCGCGCATGAAATAAATGCCGATCAAAGAATTTTTAGAAACATTCTTGAGTGTTAAACGGTAACTTTATATTCCTACAATGCAAGAAGACAATACTAACTTACTAACAACCAAGCTCTTTTTGGTTAAGCAACTCTTGACACATATCAGTAAAAATAGATAGGCAGCTTGAAACACCCATACCCGCTTCCAGCATGGCTTTTACCGCGCATGAAAGAAATGCCGATTGAAGAATTTTTAGAAACATTCTTGAGTGTTAAACGGTAACATTTAGCTTCCTACACTGCAAGAAGACTATACTAACTTACTAACCACCAAGCTCTTCTTTGATTATGCAACTCTCGACGCACATCAGTAAAAGCAACCAGGTAGCTTGAATCACCCGTACCCGCTTCCAGCATGGCTTTTATCGCCCATGAAAGAAATGCCGATTGAAGAATTTCTAGAAACATTCTTAGGTGTTAAACGGTAACTTTTAGCTTTCTACACTGCAAGAAGACAATACTAACTTCCTAACACCCAAGCTCTTATTTGATTATGCAAGTCTCGACGCACATCAGTAAAAATAGCCAAGAAGATTGAAATACCCGTACCCGCTTCCAGCATGGGTTTTACCACGCATGAAATAAATGCCGATCAAAGAATTTTTAGA
This sequence comes from Abscondita cerata, assembly GCA_030710515.1. NCBI lineage: Eukaryota > Metazoa > Arthropoda > Insecta > Coleoptera > Lampyridae > Abscondita > Abscondita cerata. The sequence goes on from JALBCR010003151.1 coordinate 41,664, forward strand.
AACATTCTTGAGTGTGAAACGGTAACTTTTAGATTCCTACACTGCAAGAAGACAATAATAACTTACTAACAACCAAGCTCTTTTTTGGTTAAGCAACTCTTGACACACATCAGTAAAAATAGATAGGCAGCTTGAAACACCCGTACCCGCTTCTAGCATGGCTTTTACCGCGCATGAAAGAAATGCCCATTGAAGAATTTCTAGAAACATTCTTGAGTGTTAAACGGTAACTTTAAGCTTCCTACACTGCAAGAAGGCAATACTAACTTACTAACAACCAAGCTCTTTTTGGTTAAGCAACTCTTGACACATATCAGTAAAAATAGATAGGCAGCTTGAAACACCCTTACCTGCTTCCAGCATGGCTTTTACCGCGCATGAAATAAATGCCGATCAAAGAATTTTTAGAAACATTCTTGAGTGTTAAACGGTAACTTTATATTCCTACACTGCAAGAAGACAATACTAACTTACTAACAACCAAGCTCTTTTTGGTTAAGCAACTCTTGACACATATCAGTAAAAATAGATAGGCAGCTTGAAACACCCGTACCCGCTTCTAGCATGGCTTTTACCGCGCATGAAAGAAATGCCGATTGAAGAATTTCTAGAAACATTCTTGAGTGTTAAACGGTAACTTTAAGCTTCCTACACTGCAAGAAGGCAATACTAACTTACTAACAACCAAGCTCTTTTTGGTTAAGCAACTCTTGACACATATCAGTAAAAATAGGTAGGCAGCTTGAAACACCCTTACCCGCTTCCAGCATGGCTTTTACCGCGCATGAAATAAATGCCGATTAAAGAATTTCTAGAAACATTCTTGAGTGTTAAACGGTAACTTTTAGCTTCCTACACTGCAAGAAGGCAATACTAACTTACTAACACCAAGCTCTTATTTGATTATGCAAGTCTCGACGCACATCAGTAAAAATAGCCAAGAAGATTGAAATACCTGTACCTGCTTCCAGCATGGGTTTTACCACGCATGAAATAAATGCCGATCAAAGAATTTTTAGAAACATTCTTGAGTGTTAAACGGTAACTTTTAGCTTCCTACACTGCAAGAAGGCAATACTAACTTACTAACAACCAAGCTCTTATTTGATTATGCAACTCTTGACGCACATCAGTAAAAATAGCCAAGAAGATTGAAATACCCGTACCCGCTTCCAGCATGGCTTTTACCGCGCATGAAAGAAATGCCGATCAAAGAATTTCTAGAAACATTCTTGAGTGTTAAACGGTAACTTTTAGCTTCCTACACTGCAAGAAGGCAATACTAACTTACTAACACCCAAGCTCTTATTTGATTATGCAACTCTCGACGCATATCAGTAAAAATAGCCAAGATAGATTGAAACACCCGTACCCGCTTCCAGCATGGCTTTTACCGCGCATGAAAGAAATGCCGATCAAAGAATTTCTAGAAACATTCTTGAGTGTTAAACGGTAACTTTTAGCTTCCTACACTGCAAGAAGGCAATACTAACTTACTAACACACCAAGCTCTTATTTGATTATGCAACTCTCGACGCATATCAGTAAAAATAGCCAAGATGATTGAAATACCCGTACTCGCTTCCAGCATGGGTTTTACCACGCATGAAAGAAATGCCGATCAAAGAATTTCTAGAAACATTCTTGAGTGTTAAACCGTAACTTTTAGCTTCCTACACTGCAAGAAGGCAATACTAACTTACTAACACCAAGCTCTTATTTGATTATGCAAGTCTCGACGCACATCAGTAAAAATAGCCAAGATGATTGAAATACCCGTACCCGCTTCCAGCATGGGTTTTACCACGCATGAAAGAAATGCCGATTAAAGAATTTTTAGAAACATTCTTGAGTGTTAAACGGTAACTTTTAGCTTCCTACACTGCAAGAAGGCAATACTAACTTACTAACACCCAAGCTCTTATTTGATTATGCAGGTCTCGACGCATATCAGTAAAAATAGCCAAGATGATTGAAATACCCGTACCCGCTTCCAGCATGGGTTTTACAACGCATGAAATAAATGCCGATCAAAGAATTTTTAGAAACATTCTTGAGTGTTAAACGGTAACTTTTAGCTTCCTACACTGCAAGAAGGCAATACTAACTTACTAACACCCAAGCTCTTATTTGATTATGCAAGTCTCGACGCATATCAGTAAAAATAGCCAAGATGATTGAAATACCCGTACTCGCTTCCAGCATGGGTTTTACCACGCATGAAAGAAATGCCGATCAAAGAATTTCTAGAAACATTCTTGAGTGTTAAACGGTAACTTTTAGCTTCCTACACTGCAAGAAGGCAATACTAACTTACTAACAACCAAGCTCTTTTTGGTTAAGCAACTCTTGACGCATATCAGTAAAAATAGCCAAGAAGATTGAAACACCCGTACCCGCTTCCAGCATGGGTTTTACCACGCATGAAATAAATGCCGATCAAAGAATTTTAGAAACATTCTTGAGTGTTAAACGGTAACTTTTAGCTTCCTACACTGCAAGAAGGCAATACTAACTTACTAACAACCAAGCTCTTATTTGATTATGCAACTCTCGACGCATATCAGTAAAAATAGATAAGATGATTGAAATACCCGTACCCGCTTCCAGCATGGGTTTTACCACGCATGAAATAAATGCCGATCAAAGAATTTTTAGAAACATTCTTGAGTGTTAAACGGTAACTTTTAGCTTCCTACACTGCAAGAAGGCAATACTAACTTACTAACACCCAAGCTCTTATTTGATTATGCAGGTCTCGACGCATATCAGTAAAAATAGCCAAGATGATTGAAATACCCGTACCCGCTTCCAGCATGGCTTTTACCGCGCATGAAAGAAATGCCGATCAAAGAATTTCTAGAAACATTCTTGAGTGTTAAACGGTAACTTTTAGCTTCCTACACTGCAAGAAGGCAATACTAACTTACTAACACCCAAGCTCTTATTTGATTATGCAAGTCACGACGCACATCAGTAAAAATAGCCAAGAAGATTGAAATACCCGTACCCGCTTCCAGCATGGGTTTTACAACGCATGAAATAAATGCCGATCAAAGAATTTTAGAAACATTCTTGAGTGTTAAACGGTAACTTTTAGCTTCCTACACTGCAAGAAGGCAATACTAACTTACTAACACCCAAGCTCTTATTTGATTATGCAAGTCTCGACGCACATCAGTAAAAATAGCCAAGAAGATTGAAATACCCGTACCCGCTTCCAGCATGGGTTTTACCACGCATGAAATAAATGCCGATCAAAGAATTTTTAGAAACATTCTTGAGTGTTAAACGGTAACTTTAGCTTCCTACACTGCAAGAAGGCAATACTAACTTACTAACACCAAGCTCTTATTTGATTATGCAACTCTCGACGCACATCAGTAAAAATAGCCAAGAAGATTGAAACACCCGTACCCGCTTCCAGCATGGCTTTTACCGCCCATGAAAGAAATGCCGATTGAAGAATTTCTAGAAACATTCTTGAGTGTTAAACGGTAACTTTTAGCTTCCTACACTGCAAGAAGGCAATACTAACTTACTAACACCCAAGCTCTTATTTGATTATGCAACTCTCGACGCACATCAGTAAAATAGCCAAGGAGCTTGAAACACCCGTACTCGCTTCCAGCATGGGTTTTACCACGCATGAAAGAAATGCCGATTGAAAAATTTCTAAAAACATTCTTGAGTGTTAAACCGTAACTTTTAGCTTCCTACACTGCAAGAAGGCAATACAAACTTACTAACACCAAGCTCTTATTTGATTATGCAGGTCTCGACGCATATCAGTAAAAATAGCCAAGATGATTGAAATACCCGTACCCGCTTCCAGCATGGGTTTTACCACGCATGAAAGAAATGCCGATCAAAGAATTTCTAGAAACATTCTTGAGTGTTAAACGGTAACTTTTAGCTTCCTACACTGCAAGAAGGCAATACTAACTTACTAACAACCAAGCTCTTATTTGATTATGCAACTCTCGACGCACATCAGTAAAAATAGCCAGGAAGATTTGAATCACCCGTACCCGCTTCCAGCATGGCTTTTACCGCGCATGAAAGAAATGCCGATTGAAGAATTTCTAGAAACATTCTTGAGTGTTAAACGGTAACTTTTAGCTTCCTACACTGCAAGAAGGCAATACTAACTTACTAACAACCAAGCTCTTTTTGGTTAAGCAACTCTCGACACACATCAGTAAAAATAGATAGGCAGCTTGAAACACCTGTACCCGCTTCCAGCATGGGTTTTACCACGCATGAAATAAATGCCGATCAAAGAATTTTTAGAAACATTCTTGAGTGTTAAACGGTAACTTTTAGATTCCTACAATGCAAGAAGACAATACTAACTTACTAACAACCAAGCTCTTTTTTGGTTAAGCAACTCTTGACACATATCAGTAAAAATAGATAGGCAGCTTGAAACACCCGTACCCGCTTCCAGCATGGCTTTTACCGCGCATGAAATGAAATGCCGATTGAAGAATTTCTAGAAACATTCTTGAGTGTTAAACGGTAACTTTTAGCTTCCTACACTGCAAGAAGGCAATACTAACTTACTAACAACCAAGCTCTTTTTGGTTAAGCAACTTCTTGACACATATCAGTAAAAATAGCCAGGCAGCTTGAAATACCCTGTACCTGCTTCCAGCATGGCTTTTACCGCGCATGAAATAAATGCCGATCAAAGAATTTTTAGAAACATTCTTGAGTGTTAAACGGTAACTTTATATTCCTACAATGCAAGAAGACAATACTAACTTACTAACAACCAAGCTCTTTTTGGTTAAGCAACTCTTGACACATATCAGTAAAAATAGATAGGCAGCTTGAAACACCCGTACCCGCTTCCAGCATGGCTTTTACCGCGCATGAAAGAAATGCCGATTGAAGAATTTTTAGAAACATTCTTGAGTGTTAAACGGTAACTTTAGCTTCCTACACTGCAAGAAGACAATACTAACTTACTAACCACCAAGCTCTTCTTTGATTATGCAACTCTCGACGCACATCAGTAAAGAATAACCAGGTAGCTTGAATCACCCGTACCCGCTTCCAGCATGGCTTTTATCGCGCATGAAAGAAATGCCGATTGAAGAATTTCTAGAAACATTCTTGGGTGTTAAACGGTAACTTTAGCTTTCTACACTGCAAGAAGACAATACTAACTTCCTAACACCAAGCTCTTATTTGATTATGCAAGTCTCGACGCACATCAGTAAAAATAGCCAAGAAGATTGAAATACCCGTACCCGCTTCCAGCATGGGTTTTACCACGCATGAAATAAATGCCGATCAAAGAATTTTAGAAACATTCTTGAGTGTGAAACGGTAACTTTTAGATTCCTACACTGCAAGAAGACAATACTAACTTACTAACAACCAAGCTCTTTTGGTTAAGCAACTCTTGACACACATCAGTAAAAATAGATAGGCAGCTTGAAACACCCGTACCCGCTTCCAGCATGGCTTTTACCGCGCATGAAAGAAATGCCGATCAAAGAATTTTAGAAACATTCTTGAGAGTTAAACGGTAACTTTTATTCCTACACTGCAAGAAGGCAATACTAACTTACTAACAACCAAGCTCTTTTGGTTATGCAACTCTTGACACATATCAGTAAAAATAGATAGGCAGCTTGAAACACCCTTACCCGCTTCCAGCATGGCTTTTACCGCGCATGAAAGAAATGCCGATCAAAGAATTTTTAGAAACATTCTTGAGTGTTAAACGGTAACTTTTAGATTCCTACACTGCAAGAAGACAATACTAACTTACTAACAACCAAGCTCTTTTTGGTTAAGCAACTCTTGACACACATCAGTAAAAATAGATAGGCAGCTTGAAACACCCGTACCCGCTTCCAGCATGGCTTTTACCGCGCATGAAAGAAATGCCGATCAAAGAATTTTAGAAACATTCTTGAGTGTTAAACGGTAACTTTATATTCCTACACTGCAAGAAGACAATACTAACTTACTAACAACCAAGCTCTTTTTGGTTAAGCAACTCTTGACACATATCAGTAAAAATAGATAGGCAGCTTGAAACACCCTTACCCGCTTCCAGCATGGCTTTTACCGCGCATGAAAGAAATACCGATTGAAGAATTTCTAGAAACATTCTTGAGTGTTAAACGGTAACATTTAGTTTGTACACTGCAAGAAGACTATACTAACTTACTAACCACCAAGCTCTTCTTTGATTATGTCACTCTCGACGCACATCAGTAAAAATAGCCAAGAAGATTGAAATACCCGTACCCGCTTCCAGCATGGGTTTTACCACGCATGAAATAAATGCCGATCAAAGAATTTTTAGAAACATTCTTGAGTGTTAAACGGTCACTTTTAGATTCCTACACTGCAAGAAAAGAATACTAACTTACTAACAACCAAGCTCTTTTTGGTTAAGCAACTCTTGACACACATCAGTAAAAATAGATAGGCAGATTGAAACACCCGTACCCGCTTCCAGCATGGCTTTTACCGCGCATGAAAGAAATGCCGATTGAAGAATTTCTAGAAACATTCTTGAGTGTTAAACGGTAACATTTAGCTTCCTACACTGCAAGAAGACAATACTAACTTACTAACCACCAAGCTCTTCTTTGATTATGCAACTCTCGACGCACATCAGTAAAAGCAACCAGGTAGCTTGAAACACCCGTACCCGCTTCCAGCATGGGTTTTACCGCGCATGAAAGAAATGCCGATCAAAGAATTTTTAGAAACATTCTTGAGTGTTAAACGGTAACTTTAGCTTCCTACACTGCAAGAAGACAATACTAACTTACTAACAACCAAGCTCTTTTTTGATTATGCAACTCTCGACGCACATCAGTAAAAATAACCAGGTAGCTTGAAACACCCGTACCCGCTTCCAGCATGGGTTTTACCACGCATGAAAGAAATGCCGATTGAAGAATTTCTAGAAACATTCTTGAGTGTTAAACGGTAACTTTTAGCTTCCTACACTGTAAGTAGGCAATACTAACTTACTAACCACCAAGCTCTTCTTTGATTATGCAACTCTCGACGCACATCAGTAAAAGCAACCAGGTAGCTTGAATCACCCGTACCCGCTTCCAGCATGGCTTTTACCGCGCATGAAAGAAATGCCGATTGAAGAATTTCTAGAAACATTCTTAGGTGTTAAACGGTAACTTTTAGCTTCCTACACTGCAAGAAGACAATACTAACTTACTAACACCCAAGCTCTTATTTGATTATGCAAGTCTCGACGCACATCAGTAAAAATAGCCAAGAAGATTGAAATACCCGTACCCGCTTCCAGCATGGGTTTTACCACGCATGAAATAAATGCCGATCAAAGAATTTTAGAAACATTCTTGAGTGTTAAACGGTAACTTTTAGATTCCTACACTGCAAGAAGACAATACTAACTTACTAACAACCAAGCTCTTTTTTGGTTAAGCAACTCTTGACACATATCAGTAAAAATAGATAGGCAGCTTGAAACACCCGTACCCGCTTCCAGCATGGCTTTTACCGCGCATGAAAGAAATGCCGATTGAAGAATTTCTAGAAACATTCTTGAGTTTTAAACGGTAACTTTAAGCTTCCTACACTGCAAGAAGGCAATACTAACTTACTAACAACCAAGCTCTTTTTTGGTTAAGCAACTTTTGACACATATCAGTAAAAATAGGTAGGCAGCTTGAAACACCCTTACCTGCTTCCAGCATGGCTTTTACCGCGCATGAAATAAATGCCGATCAAAGAATTTTTAGAAACATTCTTGAGAGTTAAACGGTAACTTTATATTCCTACACTGCAAGAAGACAATACTAACTTACTAACAACCAAGCTCTTTTTGGTTAAGCAACTCTTGACACATATCAGTAAAAATAGATAGGCAGCTTGAAACACCCTTACCCGCTTCCAGCATGGCTTTTACCGCGCATGAAAGAAATACCGATTGAAGAATTTTTAGAAACATTCTTGAGTGTTAAACGGTAACTTTTAGCTTTCTACACTGCAAGAAGGCAATACTAACTTACTAACAACCAAGCTCTTTTTGGTTAAGCAACTCTTGACACATATCAGTAAAAATAGATAGGCAGCTTGAAACACCCGTACCCGCTTCCAGCATGGCTTTTACCGCGCATGAAAGAAATGCCGATTGAAGAATTTCTAGAAACATTCTTGAGTTTTAAACGGTAACTTTTAGCTTCCTACACTGCAAGAAGGCAATACTAACTTACTAACACCCAAGCTCTTATTTGATTATGCAACTCTCGACGCACATCAGTAAAAATAGCCAAGAAGATTGAAATACCCGTACCCGCTTCCAGCATGGGTTTTACCACGCATGAAATAAATGCCGATCAAAGAATTTTTAGAAACATTCTTGAGTGTTAAACGGTAACTTTTAGATTCCTACACTGCAAGAAGAGAATACTAACTTACTAACAACCAAGCTCTTTTTGGTTAAGCAACTCTTGACACACATCAGTAAAAATAGATAGGCAGATTGAAACACCCATACCCGCTTCCAGCATGGCTTTTACCGCGCATGAAAGAAATGCCGATTGAAGAATTTCTAGAAACATTCTTGAGTGTTAAACGGTAACTTTTAGCTTCCTACACTGCAAGAAGACAATACTAACTTACTAACCACCAAGCTCTTTTTTGATTATGCAACTCTCGACGCACATCAGTAAAAAGCAACCAGGCAGCTTGAATCACCCGTACCCGCTTCCAGCATGGCTTTTACCGCGCATGAAAGAAATGCCGATTGAAGAATTTCTAGAAACATTCTTGGGTGTTAAACGGTAACTTTTAGCTTCCTACACTGCAAGAAGACAATACTAACTTACTAACCACCAAGCTCTTCTTTGATTATGCAACTCTCGACGCACATCAGTAAAAGCAACCAGGTAGCTTGAAACACCCGTACCCGCTTCCAGCATGGGTTTTACCACGCATGAAAGAAATGCCGATTGAAAAATTTCTAGAAACATTCTTGAGTGTTAAACGGTAACTTTTAGCTTCCTACACTGCAAGAAGGCAATACTAACTTACTAACCACCAAGCTCTTCTTTGATTATGCAACTCTCGACGCACATCAGTAAAAGCAACCAGGTAGCTTGAAACACCCGTACCCTCTTCCAGCATGGGTTTTACCACGCATGAAAGAAATGCCGATTGAAGAATTTCTAGAAACATTCTTGAGTGTTAAACGGTAACTTTTAGCTTCCTACACTGCAAGAAGGCAATACTAACTTACTAACCACCAAGCTCTTCTTTGATTATGCAACTCTCGACGCACATCAGTAAAAACAACCAGGTAGCTTGAATCACCCGTACCCGCTTCCAGCATGGCTTTTATCGCGCATGAAAGAAATGCCGATTGAAGAATTTCTAGAAACATTCTTGAGTGTTAAACGGTAACTTTAGCTTTCTACACTGCAAGAAGACAATACTAACTTACTAACACCCAAGCTCTTATTTGATTATGCAAGTCTCGACGCACATCAGTAAAAATAGCCAAGAAGATTGAAATACCCGTACCCGCTTCCAGCATGGGTTTTACCACGCATGAAATAAATGCCGATCAAAGAATTTTTAGAAACATTCTTGAGTGTTAAACGGTAACTTTTAGATTCCTACACTGCAAGAAGACAATACTAACTTACTAACAACCAAGCTCTTTTTGGTTAAGCAACTCTTGACACATATCAGTAAAAATAGGATAGGAAGCTTGAAACACCCTTACCTGCTTCCAGCATGGCTTTTACCGCGCATGAAATAAATGCTGATCAAAGAATTTTAGAAACATTCTTGAGAGTTAAACGGTAACTTTATATTCCTACACTGCAAGAAGACAATACTAACTTACTAACAACCAAGCTCTTTTTTGGTTAAGCAACTCTTGACACATATCAGTAAAAATAGATAGGCAGCTTGAAACACCCTACCCGCTTCCAGCATGGCTTTTACCGCGCATGAAATAAATGCCGATCAAAGAATTTTTAGAAACATTCTTGAGTGTTAAACGGTAACTTTAGATTCCTACACTGCAAGAAGACAATACTAACTTACTAACAACCAAGCTCTTTTTGGTTAAGCAACTCTTGACACATATCAGTAAAAATAGATAGGCAGCTTGAAACACCCGTACCCGCTTCCAGCATGGCTTTTACCGCGCATGAAATAAATGCCGATCAAAGAATTTTAGAAACATTCTTGAGTGTTAAACGGTAACTTTAGCTTCCTACACTGCAAGAAGACAATACTAACTTACTAACAACCAAGCTCTTTTTGGTTAAGCAACTCTTGACACATATCAGTAAAAATAGATAGGCAGCTTGAAACACCCGTACCCGCTTCTAGCATGGCTTTTACCGCGCATGAAAGAAATGCTGATCAAAGAATTTTTAGAAACATTCTTGAAAGTTAAACGGTAACTTTATATTCCTACACTGCAAGAAGACAATACTAACTTACTAACAACCAAGCTCTTTTTGGTTAAGCAACTTTTGACACATATCAGTAAAAATAGATAGGCAGCTTGAAACACCCTTACCCGCTTCCAGCATGGCTTTTACCGCGCATGAAATAAATGCCGATCAAAGAATTTTTAGAAACATTCTTGAGTGTTAAACGGTAACTTTATATTCCTACAATGCAAGAAGACAATACTAACTTACTAACAACCAAGCTCTTTTTGGTTAAGCAACTCTTGACACATATCAGTAAAAATAGATAGGCAGCTTGAAACACCCGTACCCGCTTCCAGCATGGCTTTTACCGCGCATGAAAGAAATGCCGATTGAAGAATTTTTAGAAACATTCTTGAGTGTTAAACGGTAACTTTTAGCTTCCTACACTGCAAGAAGACAATACTAACTTACTAACAACCAAGCTCTTTTTGATTATGCAACTCTCGACGCACATCAGTAAAAATAGCCAGGTAGCTTGAAACACCCGTACCCGCTTCCAGCATGGCTTTTACCGCGCATGAAATAAATGCCGATCAAAGAATTTTTAGAAACATTCTTGAGTGTTAAACGGTAACTTTATATTCCTACACTGCAAGAAGACAATACTAACTTACTAACAACCAAGCTCTTTTTGGTTAAGCAACTCTTGACACATATCAGTAAAAATAGATAGGCAGCTTGAAACACCCGTACCCGCTTCCAGCATGGCTTTTACCGCGCATGAAAGAAATGCCGATTGAAGAATTTCTAGAAACATTCTTGAGTGTTAAACGGTAACATTTAGCTTCCTACACTGCAAGAAGACAATACTAACTTACTAACCACCAAGCTCTTCTTTGATTATGCAACTCTCGACAGCACATCAGTAAAAGCAACCAGGTAGCTTGAAATCACCCGTACCCGCTTCCAGCATGGCTTTTACCGCGCATGAAAGAAATGCCGATTGAAGAATTTCTAGAAACATTCTTGAGGTGTTAAACGGTAACTTTTAGCTTCCTACACTGCAAGAAGACAATACTAACTTACTAACACCCAAGCTCTTATTTGATTATGCAACTCTCGACGCACATCAGTAAAAATAGCCAGGAAGATTGAAACACCCGTACCCGCTTCCAGCATGGGTTTTACCACGCATGAAATAAATGCCGATCAAAGAATTTTAGAAACATTCTTGAGTGTTAAACGGTAACTTTTAGCTTCCTACACTGCAAGAAGACAATACTAACTTACTAACAACCAAGCTCTTTTTGGTTAAGCAACTCTTGACACACATCAGTAAAAATAGATAGGCAGCTTGAAACACCCGTACCCGCTTCCAGCATGGCTTTTACCGCGCATGAAAGAAATGCCGATTGAAGAATTTCTAGAAACATTCTTGAGTGTTAAACGGTAACTTTTAGCTTCCTACACTGCAAGAAGGCAATACTAACTTACTAACAACCAAGCTCTTTTTGGTTAAGCAACTCTTGACACATATCAGTAAAAATAGATAGGCAGCTTGAAACACCCGTACCTGCTTCCAGCATGGCTTTTACCGCGCATGAAATAAATGCCGATCAAAGAATTTTTAGAAACATTCTTGAGTGTTAAACGGTAACTTTAGATTCCTACACTGCAAGAAGACAATACTAACTTACTAACAACCAAGCTCTTTTTTGGTTAAGCAACTCTTGACACATATCAGTAAAAATAGATAGGCAGCTTGAAACACCCGTACCCGCTTCCAGCATGGCTTTTACCGCGCATGAAATAAATGCCGATCAAAGAATTTTAGAAACATTCTTGAGTGTTAAACGGTAACTTTAGATTCCTACACTGCAAGAAGACAATACTAACTTACTAACAACCAAGCTCTTTTTGGTTAAGCAACTCTTGACACACATCAGTAAAATAGATAGGCAGCTTGAAACACCCGTACCCGCTTCCAGCATGGCTTTTACCGCGCATGAAAGAAATGCCGATCAAAGAATTTTAGAAACATTCTTGAGTGTTAAACGGTAACTTTAAGCTTCCTACACTGCAAGAAGACAATACTAACTTACTAACAACCAAGCTCTTTTTGGTTAAGCAACTCTTGACACATATCAGTAAAAATAGATAGGCAGCTTGAAACACCCGTACCCGCTTCCAGCATGGCTTTTACCGCGCATGAAATAAATGCCGATCAAAGAATTTTTAGAAACATTCTTGAGTGTTAAACGGTAACTTTATATTCCTACACTGCAAGAAGACAATACTAACTTACTAACAACCAAGCTCTTTTTGGTTAAGCAACTCTTGACACACATCAGTAAAAATAGATAGGAAGCTTGAAACACCCGTACCCGCTTCCAGCATGGCTTTTACCGCGCATGAAATAAATGCCGATCAAAGAATTTTTAGAAACATTCTTGAGTGTTAAACGGTAACTTTTAGCTTCCTACACTGCAAGAAGACAATACTAACTTACTAACAACCAAGCTCTTTTTGGTTAAGCAACTCTTGACACATATCAGTAAAAATAGATAGGCAGCTTGAAACACCCGTACCCGCTTCCAGCATGGCTTTTACCGCGCATGAAATAAATGCCGATCAAAGAATTTTTAGAAACATTCTTGAGTGTTAAACGGTAACTTTATATTCCTACACTGCAAGAAGACAATACTAACTTACTAACAACCAAGCTCTTTTTGGTTAAGCAACTCTTGACACATATCAGTAAAAATAGATAGGCAGCTTGAAACACCCGTACCCGCTTCCAGCATGGCTTTTACCGCGCATGAAAGAAATGCCGATCAAAGAATTTTTAGAAACATTCTTGAGTGTTAAACGGTAACTTTTAGCTTCCTACACTGCAAGAAGGCAATACTAACTTACTAACACCCAAGCTCTTATTTGATTATGCAAGTCTCGACGCACATCAGTAAAAATAGCCAAGAAGATTGAAATACCCGTACCCGCTTCCAGCATGGGTTTTACCACGCATGAAATAAATGCCGATCAAAGAATTTTAGAAACATTCTTGAGTGTTAAACGGTAACTTTTAGCTTCCTACACTGCAAGAAGACAATACTAACTTACTAACAACCAAGCTCTTTTTTGGTTAAGCAACTCTTGACACACATCAGTAAAAATAGATAGGCAGCTTGAAACACCCGTACCCGCTTCCAGCATGGCTTTTACCGCGCATGAAAGAAATGCCGATCAAAGAATTTCTAGAAACATTCTTGAGTGTTAAACGGTAACTTTTAGCTTCCTACACTGCAAGAAGACAATACTAACTTACTAACAACCAAGCTCTTTTTTGGTTAAGCAACTCTTGACACATATCAGTAAAAATAGATAGGCAGCTTGAAACACCCTTACCCGCTTCCAGCATGGCTTTTACCGCGCATGAAAGAAATGCCGATCAAAGAATTTTTAGAAACATTCTTGAGAGTTAAACGGTAACTTTTAGCTTCCTACACTGCAAGAAGACAATACTAACTTACTAACAACCAAGCTCTTTTTGGTTAAGCAACTCTTGACACACATCAGTAAAAATAGATAGGCAGCTTGAAACACCCGTACCCGCTTCCAGCATGGCTTTTACCGCGCATGAAAGAAATGCCGATCAAAGAATTTTTAGAAACATTCTTGAGTGTTAAACGGTAACTTTATAGTTCCTACACTGCAAGAAGACAATACTAACTTACTAACAACCAAGCTCTTTTTTGGTTATGCAACTCTTGACACATATCAGTAAAAATAGATAGGCAGCTTGAAACACCCGTACCCGCTTCCAGCATGGCTTTTACCGCGCATGAAAGAAATGCCGATTGAAGAATTTCTAGAAACATTCTTGAGTGTTAAACGGTAACTTTTAGCTTCCTACACTGCAAGAAGGCAATACTAACTTACTAACAACCAAGCTCTTATTTGATTATGCAACTCTCGACGCACATCAGTAAAAATAGCCAAGAAGATTGAAATACCCGTACCCGCTTCCAGCATGGGTTTTACCACGCATGAAATAAATGCCGATCAAAGAATTTTTAGAAACATTCTTGAGTGTTAAACGGTAACTTTTAGATTCCTACACTGCAAGAAAAGAATACTAACTTACTAACAACCAAGCTCTTTTTTGGTTAAGCAACTCTTGACACACATCAGTAAAAATAGATAGGCAGATTGAAACACCCATACCCGCTTCCAGCATGGCTTTTACCGCGCATGAAAGAAATGCCGATTGAAGAATTTTAGAAACATTCTTGAGTGTTAAACGGTAACATTTAGCTTCCTACACTGCAAGAAGACAATACTAACTTACTAACCACCAAGCTCTTCTTTGATTATGCAACTCTCGACGCACATCAGTAAAAGCAACCAGGTAGCTTGAATCACCCGTACCCGCTTCCAGCATGGCTTTTATCGCCCATGAAAGAAATGCCGATTGAAGAATTTCTAGAAACATTCTTAGGTGTTAAACGGTAACTTTTAGCTTCCTACACTGCAAGAAGACAATACTAACTTACTAACCACCAAGCTCTTCTTTGATTATGCAACTCTCGACGCACATCAGTAAAAGCAACCAGGTAGCTTGAGACACCCGTACCCTCTTCCAGCATGTGTTTTACCACGAATGAAAGAAATGTCGATTGAAAAATTTCTAGAAACATTCTTGAGTGTTAAAATGTAACTTTTAGCTTCCTACACTGTAAGTAGGCAATACTAACTTACTAACCACCAAGCTCTTCTTTGATTATGCAACTCTCGACGCACATCAGTAAAAGCAACCAGGTAGCTTGAAACACCCGTACCCGCTTCCAGCATGGGTTTTACCGCCCATGAAAGAAATGCCGATTGAAGAATTTCTAGAAACATTCTTGAGTGTTAAACGGTAACTTTTAGCTTCCTACACTGCAAGAAGGCAATACTAACTTACTAACACCCAAGCTCTTATTTGATTATGCAAGTCTCGACGCACATCAGTAAAAATAGCCAAGTAGATTGAAATACCCGTACCCGCTTCCAGCATGGGTTTTACCGCCCATGAAAGAAATGCCGATTAAAGAATTTTAGAAACATTCTTGAGTGTTAAACGGTAACTTTTAGCTTCCTACACTGCAAGAAGGCAATACTAACTTACTAACACCCAAGCTCTTATTTGGTTATGCAACTCTCGACACACATCAGTAAAAATAGCCAGGAAGCTTGAAATACCCGTACCCGCTTCCAGCATGGCTTTTACCGCGCATGAAAGAAATGCCGATTGAAGAATTTCTAGAAACATTCTTGAGTGTTAAACGGTAACTTTTAGCTTCCTACACTGCAAGAAGGCAATACTAACTTACTAACAACCAAGCTCTTTTTGGTTAAGCAACTCTTGACACATATCAGTAAAAATAGATAGGCAGCTTGAAACACCCGTACCCGCTTCCAGCATGGCTTTTACCGCGCATGAAATAAATGCCGATCGAAGAATTTTTAGAAACATTCTTGAGTGTTAAACGGTAACTTTAGATTCCTACACTGCAAGAAGACAATACTAACTTACTAACAACCAAGCTCTTTTTGGTTAAGCAACTCTTGACACATATCAGTAAAAATAGATAGGCAGCTTGAAACACCCTTACCTGCTTCCAGCATGGCTTTTACCGCGCATGAAATAAATGCCGATCGAAGAATTTTTAGAAACATTCTTGAGTGTTAAACGGTAACTTTTAGCTTCCTACACTGCAAGAAGGCAATACTAACTTACTAACAACCAAGCTCTTTTTGGTTAAGCAACTCTTGACACATATCAGTAAAAATAGATAGGCAGCTTGAAACACCCGTACCCGCTTCCAGCATGGCTTTTACCGCGCATGAAAGAAATGCCGATTCAAGAATTTTAGAAACATTCTTGAGTGTTAAACGGTAACTTTTAGCTTCCTACACTGCAAGAAGGCAATACTAACTTACTAACAACCAAGCTTTTTTTGGTTAAGCAACTCTTGACACATATCAGTAAAAATAGATAAGCAGCTTGAAACACCCGTACCCGCTTCCAGCATGGGTTTTACCACGCATGAAAGAAATGCCGATCAAAGAATTTTTAGAAACATTCTTGAGTGTTAAACGGTAACTTTTATATTCCTACACTGCAAGAAGACAATACTAACTTACTAACAACCAAGCTCTTTTTGGTTAAGCAACTCTTGACACACATCAGTAAAAATAGATAGGCAGCTTGAAACACCCTTACCTGCTTCCAGCATGGCTTTTACCGCGCATGAAAGAAATGCCGATTCAAAGAATTTTAGAAACATTCTTGAGAGTTAAACGGTAACTTTATCTTCCTACACTGCAAGAAGACAATACTAACTTACTAACAACCAAGCTCTTTTTGGTTAAGCAACTCTTGACGCACATCAGTAAAAATAGATAGGCAGCTTGAAACACCCTTACCTGCTTCCAGCATGGCTTTTACCGCGCATGAAAGAAATGCCGATCAAAGAATTTTTAGAAACATTCTTGAGTGTTAAACGGTAACTTTATCTTCCTACACTGCAAGAAGACAATACTAACTTACTAACAACCAAGCTCTTTTTGGTTAAGCAACTCTTGACGCACATCAGTAAAAATAGACCAGGTAGCTTGAAACACCCTTACCCGCTTCCAGCATGGCTTTTACCGCGCATGAAATAAATGCTGATCAAAGAATTTTTAGAAACATTCTTGAGTGTTAAACGGTAACTTTATATTCCTACACTGCAAGAAGGCAATACTAACTTACTAACAACCAAGCTCTTTTTTGGTTATGCAACTCTTGACACATATCAGTAAAAATAGATAGGCAGCTTGAAACACCCTTACCCGCTTCCAGCATGGGTTTTACCGCGCATGAAAGAAATGCCGATCAAAGAATTTTTAGAAACATTCTTGAGTGTTAAACGGTAACTTTAGCTTCCTACACTGCAAGAAGACAATACTAACTTACTAACAACCAAGCTCTTTTTTGGTTAAGCAACTCTTGACACATATCAGTAAAATAGCTAGGCAGCTTGAAACACCCGTACCCGCTTCCAGCATGGCTTTTACCGCGCATGAAAGAAATGCCGATCAAAGAATTTTTAGAAACATTCTTGAGTGTTAAACGGTAACTTTTAGTTCCTACACTGCAAGAAGACAATACTAACTTACTAACAACCAAGCTCTTTTTGGTTAAGCAACTTTTGACACATATCAGTAAAAATAGATAGGCAGCTTGAAACACCCTTACCTGCTTCCAGCATGGCTTTTACCGCGCATGAAATAAATGCTGATCAAAGAATTTTTAGAAACATTCTTGAAAGTTAAACGGTAACTTTATATTCCTACAATGCAAGAAGACAATACTAACTTACTAACAACCAAGCTCTTTTTTGGTTAAGCAACTTTTGACACATATCAGTAAAAATAGATAGGCAGCTTGAAACACCCTTACCTGCTTCCAGCATGGCTTTTACCGCGCATGAAATAAATGCTGATCAAAGAATTTTTAGAAACATTCTTGAAAGTTAAACGGTAACTTTATATTCCTACAATGCAAGAAGACAATACTAACTTACTAACAACCAAGCTCTTTTTTGGTTAAGCAACTTTTGACACATATCAGTAAAAATAGGAAGCAAGCTTGAAACACCCTTACCTGCTTCCAGCATGGCTTTTACCGCGCATGAAATAAATGCTGATCAAAGAATTTTTAGAAACATTCTTGAAAGTTAAACGGTAACTTTATATTCCTACAATGCAAGAAGACAATACTAACTTACTAACAACCAAGCTCTTTTTTGGTTAAGCAACTCTTGACACATATCAGTAAAAATAGATAGGCAGCTTGAAACACCCTTACCCGCTTCCAGCATGGCTTTTACCGCGCATGAAATAAATGCCGATCAAAGAATTTTTAGAAACATTCTTGAGTGTTAAACGGTAACTTTAGATTCCTACACTGCAAGAAGACAATACTAACTTACTAACAACCAACTTTTTTTTGGTTAAGCAACTCTTGACAGATATCAGTAAAAATAGATAGGCAGCTTGAAACACCCGTACCCGCTTCTAGCATGGCTTTTACCGCGCATGAAAGAAATGCTGATCAAAGAATTTTTAGAAACATTCTTGAGTGTTAAACGGTAACTTTATATTCCTACAATGCAAGAAGACAATACTAACTTACTAACAACCAAGCTCTTTTTTGGTTAAGCAACTCTTGACACATATCAGTAAAAATAGATAGGCAGCTTGAAACACCCATACCCGCTTCTAACATGGCTTTTACCGCGCATGAAAGAAACGCCGATTGAAGAATTTTTAGAAACATTCTTGAGTGTTAAACGGTAACATTTAGCTTCCTACACTGCAAGAAGACTATACTAACTTACTAACCACCAAGCTCTTCTTTGATTATGCAACTCTCGACGCACATCAGTAAAAGCAACCAGGTAGCTTGAATCACCCGTACCCGCTTCCAGCATGGCTTTTACCGCGCATGAAATAAATGCCGATCAAAGAATTTTTAGAAACATTCTTGAGTGTTAAACGGTAACTTTATATTCCTACAATGCAAGAAGACAATACTAACTTACTAACAACCAAGCTCTTTTTTGGTTAAGCAACTCTTGACACATATCAGTAAAAATAGATAGGCAGCTTGAAACACCCATACCCGCTTCCAGCATGGCTTTTACCGCGCATGA
The DNA here is from genome assembly GCA_030710515.1 of Abscondita cerata. Classification (NCBI taxonomy): domain Eukaryota; kingdom Metazoa; phylum Arthropoda; class Insecta; order Coleoptera; family Lampyridae; genus Abscondita; species Abscondita cerata. The sequence continues at coordinate 60,820 of JALBCR010003151.1, forward strand.
AAGAAATGCCGATTGAAGAATTTTAGAAACATTCTTGAGTGTTAAACGGTAACATTTAGCTTCCTACACTGCAAGAAGACTATACTAACTTACTAACCACCAAGCTCTTCTTTGATTATGCAACTCTCGAAGCACATCAGTAAAAGCAACCAGGTAGCTTGAATCACCCGTACCCGCTTCCAGCATGGCTTTTATCGCCCATGAAAGAAATGCCGATTGAAGAATTTCTAGAAACATTCTTAGGTGTTAAACGGTAACTTTTAGCTTTCTACACTGCAAGAAGACAATACTAACTTCCTAACACCCAAGCTCTTATTTGATTATGCAAGTCTCGACGCACATCAGTAAAAATAGCCAAGAAGATTGAAATACCCGTACCCGCTTCCAGCATGGGTTTTACCACGCATGAAATAAATGCCGATCAAAGAATTTTTAGAAACATTCTTGAGTGTGAAACGGTAACTTTTAGATTCCTACACTGCAAAAAGACAATAATAACTTACTAACAACCCAGCTCTTTTTTGGTTAAGCAACTCTTGACACACATCATTAAAAATAGATAGGCAGCTTGAAACACCCGTACCCGCTTCTAGCATGGCTTTTACCGCGCATGAAAGAAATGCCCATTGAAGAATTTCTAGAAAATTCTTGAGTTTTAAACGGTAACTTTAAGCTTCCTAGACTGCAAGAAGGCAATACTAACTGACTAACAACCAAGCTCTTTTTTGGTTAAGCAACTTTTGACACATATCAGTAAAAATAGGTAGGCAGCTTGAAACACCCTTACCTGCTTCCAGCATGGCTTTTACCGCGCATGAAATAAATGCTGATCAAAGAATTTTTAGAAACATTCTTGAAAGTTAAACGGTAACTTTATATTCCTACAATGCAAGAAGACAATACTAACTTACTAACAACCAAGCTCTTTTTTGGTTAAGCAACTCTTGACACATATCAGTAAAAATAGATAGGCAGCTTGAAACACCCTTACCCGCTTCCAGCATGGCTTTTACCGCGCATGAAATAAATGCCGATCAAAGAATTTTTAGAAACATTCTTGAGTGTTAAACGGTAACTTTAGATTCCTACACTGTAAGAAGACAATACTAACTTACTAACAACCAAGCTCTTTTTTGGTTAAGCAACTCTTGACACACATCATTAAAAATAGATAGGCAGCTTGAAACACCCGTACCCGCTTCTAGCATGGCTTTTACCGCGCATGAAAGAAATGCCCATTGAAGAATTTCTAGAAACATTCTTGAGTTTTAAACGGTAACTTTAAGCTTCCTACACTGCAAGAAGGCAATACTAACTTACTAACAACCAAGCTCTTTTTGGTTAAGCAACTTTTGACACATATCAGTAAAAAATAGGTAGGCAGCTTGAAACACCCTTACCTGCTTCCAGCATGGCTTTTACCGCGCATGAAATAAATGCTGATCAAAGAATTTTAGAAACATTCTTGAAAGTTAAACGGTAACTTTATATTCCTACAATGCAAGAAGACAATACTAACTTACTAACAACCAAGCTCTTTTTGGTTAAGCAACTTTTGACACATATCAGTAAAAATAGATAGGCAGCTTGAAACACCCTTACCTGCTTCCAGCATGGCTTTTACCGCGCATGAAATAAATGCTGATCAAAGAATTTTTAGAAACATTCTTGAAAGTTAAACGGTAACTTTATATTCCTACAATGCAAGAAGACAATACTAACTTACTAACAACCAAGCTCTTTTGGTTAAGCAACTTTTGACACATATCAGTAAAAATAGAAGCAAGCTTGAAACACCCTTACCTGCTTCCAGCATGGCTTTTACCGCGCATGAAATAAATGCTGATCAAAGAATTTTTAGAAACATTCTTGAAAGTTAAACGGTAACTTTATATTCCTACAATGCAAGAAGACAATACTAACTTACTAACAACCAAGCTCTTTTTGGTTAAGCAACTCTTGACACATATCAGTAAAAATAGATAGGCAGCTTGAAACACCCTTACCCGCTTCCAGCATGGCTTTTACCGCGCATGAAATAAATGCCGATCAAAGAATTTTTAGAAACATTCTTGAGTGTTAAACGGTAACTTTAGATTCCTACACTGCAAGAAGACAATACTAACTTACTAACAACCAACCTTTTTTGGTTAAGCAACTCTTGACACATATCAGTAAAAATAGATAGGCAGCTTGAAACACCCGTACCCGCTTCTAGCATGGCTTTTACCGCGCATGAAAGAAATGCTGATCAAAGAATTTTTAGAAACATTCTTGAGTGTTAAACGGTAACTTTATATTCCTACAATGCAAGAAGACAATACTAACTTACTAACAACCAAGCTCTTTTTTGGTTAAGCAACTCTTGACACATATCAGTAAAAATAGATAGGCAGCTTGAAACACCCATACCCGCTTCCAGCATGGCTTTTACCGCGCATGAAAGAAATGCCGATTGAAGAATTTTTAGAAACATTCTTGAGTGTTAAACGGTAACTTTTAGCTTCCTACACTGCAAGAAGACTATACTAACTTACTAACCACCAAGCTCTTTTTGATTATGCAACTCTCGACGCACATCAGTAAAAAGCAACCAGGTAGCTTGAATCACCCGTACCCGCTTCCAGCATGGCTTTTACCGCGCATGAAATAAATGCCGATCAAAGAATTTTTAGAAACATTCTTGAGTGTTAAACGGTAACTTTATATTCCTACACTGCAAGAAGACAATACTAACTTACTAACAACCAAGCTCTTTTTTGGTTAAGCAACTCTTGACACATATCAGTAAAAATAGATAGGCAGCTTGAAACACCCATACCCGCTTCCAGCATGGCTTTTACCGCGCATGAAAGAAATGCCGATTGAAGAATTTCTAGAAACATTCTTGAGTGTTAAACGGTAACATTTAGCTTGCTACACTGCAAGAAGACTATACTAACTTACTAACCACCAAGCTCTTCTTTGATTATGCAACTCTCGACGCACATCAGTAAAAGCAACCAGGTAGCTTGAATCACCCGTACCCGCTTCCAGCATGGCTTTTATCGCCCATGAAAGAAATGCCGATTGAAGAATTTCTAGAAACATTCTTAGGTGTTAAACGGTAACTTTTAGCTTCCTACACTGCAAGAAGACAATACTAACTTCCTAACACCCAAGCTCTTATTTGATTATGCAAGTCTCGACGCACATCAGTAAAAATAGCCAAGAAGATTGAAATACCCGTACCCGCTTCCAGCATGGGTTTTACCACGCATGAAATAAATGCCGATCAAAGAATTTTAGAAACATTCTTGAGTGTGAAACGGTAACTTTTAGATTCCTACACTGCAAGAAGACAATAATAACTTACTAACAACCAAGCTCTTTTTTGGTTAAGCAACTCTTGACACACATCAGTAAAAATAGATAGGCAGCTTGAAACACCCGTACCCGCTTCTAGCATGGCTTTTACCGCGCATGAAAGAAATGCCCATTGAAGAATTTCTAGAAACATTCTTGAGTTTTAAACGGTAACTTTAAGCTTCCTACACTGCAAGAAGGCAATACTAACTGACTAACAACCAAGCTCTTTTTGGTTAGCAACTCTTGACACATATCAGTAAAAATAGGTAGGCAGCTTGAAACACCCTTACCTGCTTCCAGCATGGCTTTTACCGCGCATGAAATAAATGCTGATCAAAGAATTTTTAGAAACATTCTTGAAAGTTAAACGGTAACTTTATATTCCTACAATGCAAGAAGACAATACTAACTTACTAACAACCAAGCTCTTTTTGGTTAAGCAACTCTTGACACATATCAGTAAAAATAGATAGGCAGCTTGAAACACCCTTACCCGCTTCCAGCATGGCTTTTACCGCGCATGAAATAAATGCCGATCAAAGAATTTTAGAAACATTCTTGAGTGTTAAACGGTAACTTTAGATTCCTACACTGTAAGAAGACAATACTAACTTACTAACAACCAAGCTCTTTTTTGGTTAAGCAACTCTTGACACACATCAGTAAAAATAGATAGGCAGCTTGAAACACCCGTACCTGCTTCCAGCATGGCTTTTACCGCGCATGAAAGAAATGCCCATTGAAGAATTTCTAGAAAATTCTTGAGTTTTAAACGGTAACTTTAAGCTTCCTAGACTGCAAGAAGACAATACTAACTGACTAACAACCAAGCTCTTTTTTGGTTAAGCAACTTTTGACACATATCAGTAAAAATAGGTAGGCAGCTTGAAACACCCTTACCTGCTTCCAGCATGGCTTTTACCGCGCATGAAATAAATGCTGATCAAAGAATTTTTAGAAACATTCTTGAAAGTTAAACGGTAACTTTATATTCCTACAATGCAAGAAGACAATACTAACTTACTAACAACCAAGCTCTTATTTGATTATGCAAGTCTCGACGCACATCAGTAAAAATAGCCAAGAAGATTGAAATACCCGTACCCGCTTCCAGCATGGGTTTAACACGCATGAAATAAATGCCGATCAAAGAATTTTTAGAAACATTCTTGAGTGTTAAACGGTAACTTTTAGCTTCCTACACTGCAAGAAGGCAATACTAACTTAGTAACAACCAAGTTCTTTTTGGTTAAGCAACTCTTGATACATATCAGTAAAAATAGATAGGCAGCTTGAAACACCCGTACCCGCTTCCAGCATGGCTTTTACCGCGCATGAAATAAATGCTGATCAAAAGAATTTTAGAAACATTCTTGAAAGTTAAACGGTAACTTTATATTCCTACAATGCAAGAAGACAATACTAACTTACTAACAACCAAGCTCTTTTTTGGTTAAGCAACTTTTGACACATATCAGTAAAAATAGATAGGCAGCTTGAAACACCCTTACCTGCTTCCAGCATGGCTTTTACCGCGCATGAAATAAATGCCGATCAAAGAATTTTTAGAAACATTCTTGAAAGTTAAACGGTAACTTTTAGCTTCCTACACTTCAAGAAAGCAATACTAACTTACTAACACCCAAGCCCTTATTTGATTATTCAAGTCTCGACGCACATCAGTAAAAATAGCCAAGAAGATTGAAATACCCGTACCCGCTTCCGGCATGGGTTTAACACGCATGAAATAAATGCCGATCAAAGAATTTTTAGAAACATTCTTGAGTGTTAAACGGTAACTTTTAGCTTCCTACACTGCAAGAAGGCAATACTAACTTACTAACAACCAAGTTCTTTTTTGGTTAAGCAACTCTTGATACATATCAGTAAAAATAGATAGGCAGCTTGAAACACCCGTACCCGCTTCCAGCATGGCTTTTACCGCGCATCAAAGAAATGCCGATTGAAGAAATTCTAGAAACATTATTGAGTTTTAAACGGTAACTTTTAGCTTCCTACACTGCAAGAAGGCAATACTAACTTACTAACAACCAAGCTCTTTTTGGTTAAGCAACTCTTGACACATATCAGTAAAAATAGATAGGCAGCTTGAAACACCCTTACCCGCTTCCAGCATGGCTTTTACCGCGCATGAAATAAATGCCGATCAAAGAATTTTTAGAAACATTCTTGAAAGTTAAACGGTAACTTTTAGCTTCCTACACTTCAAGAAAGCAATACTAACTTACTAACACCCAAGCTCTTATTTGATTATGCAAGTCTCGACGCACATCAGTAAAAATAGCCAAGAAGATTGAAATACCCGTACCCGCTTCCGGCATGGGTTTAACACGCATGAAATAAATGCCGATCAAAGAATTTTAGAAACATTCTTGAGTGTTAAACGGTAACTTTTAGCTTCCTACACTGCAAGAAGGCAATACTAACTTACTAACAACCAAGTTCTTTTTTGGTTATGCAACTCTTGATACATATCAGTAAAAATAGATAGGCAGCTTGAAACACCCGTACCCGCTTCCAGCATGGCTTTTACCGCGCATCAAAGAAATGCCGATTGAAGAAATTCTAGAAACATTATTGAGTTTTAAACGGTAACTTTTAGCTTCCTACACTGCAAGAAGGCAATACTAACTTACTAACACCCAAGCTCTTATTTGATTATGCAAGTCTCGACGCACATCAGTAAAATAGCCAAGAAGATTGAAATACCCGTACCCGCTTCCAGCATGGGTTTTACCACGCATGAAATAAATGCCGATCAAAGAATTTTTAGAAACATTCTTGAGTGTTAAACGGTCACTTTTAGATTCCTACACTGCAAGGAAAGAATACTAACTTACTAACAACCAAGCTTTTTTTTGGTTAAGCAACTCTTGACACACATCAGTAAAAATAGATAGGCAGATTGAAACACCCATACCCGCTTCCAGCATGGCTTTTACCGCGCATGAAAGAAATGCCGATTGAAAAATTTGTAGAAACATTCTTGAGTGTTAAACGGTAACATTTAGCTTCCTACACTGCAAGAAGACTATACTAACTTACTAACCACCAAGCTCTTCTTTGATTATGCAACTCTCGACGCACATCAGTAAAAGCAACCAGGTAGCTTGAATACCCGTACCCGCTTCCAGCATGGCTTTTATCGCCATGAAAGAAATGCCGATTGAAGAATTTCTAGAAACATTCTTAGGTGTTAAACGGTAACTTTTAGCTTCCTACACTGCAAGAAGACAATACTAACTTACTAACCACCAAGCTCTTCTTTGATTATGCAACTCTCGACGCACATCAGTAAAAGGAACCAGGTAGCTTGAAACACCTGTACCCTCTTCCAGCATGTGTTTTACCACGAATGAAAGAAATGTCGATTGAAAAATTTCTAGAAACATTCTTGAGTGTTAAAATGTAACTTTTAGCTTCCTACACTGTAAGTAGGCAATACTAACTTACTAACCACCAAGCTCTTCTTTGATTATGCAACTCTCGACGCACATCAGTAAAATAACCAGGTAGCTTGAAACACCCGTACCCGCTTTCAGCAAGAAAGAAATGCCGATCGATGACATTTTTAGAAACATTTACCTTAACACTGTGCCACCAAATTAACAGTGATTTAACAATACAAAGGTTCTGTTATTTGTTGAATTAATGCTAGTTGATATGGTGTACACATTTCTCAGCCACGTCTTTTTCGGCAAATTATTATATTCGGGGGTGGATCGGCTCTTACTGGACTAGTTTCTATTGTGCATATTGTATGTGTTTTCCCAAGGATCATACTCTGGATTGTTTCTTTTAACATTTTTATTAATGATAGGTATTGTGCACAATCAATCAGGTCACAACAAAATTTGTATAAGTACGTATTTTTTATCTTTATTTAAATTTTGTTAGTGGGTGTGATATAAGTAGAACACTAGTGAAATTAATGGTATTGTACGAACAATCATCACTTAGTAGTTATGTAATGCATTCACCTGTAATTTGGGTTGCCTGCCGTTCCAGCGTGTACTGATATTATTAGTAAACACTTTCGTTAAAATTAATGGAGTAAGCGAAGGATAGTGCACGTGACATAATCAGAAGTTTTATTTAAAATTTAATTATATTTAAGTGAATCACAATCAAATTTATATATGTACTTTCAAAAGCAAGTTTTGACCTAAATTAAGTTAGTACTCGGACGTTACTTAATCTAATAATTAATTAGATTTTTTTGAAGTACTTAAATAATAATAGGTGTGAGATTTCCTGGTTTTTTTTATTTGTTTAAATTATAGTTTTTATATGCTATTACGTTATTTACATCATCTTGCTTCAAAGTTCAGATTTTGGTATTGTTCAAATCAAAATTTTTTGGAAAGTAAGTAGGTAACTACTATAAAACTTAAATAGGCGTTGTAAGATTTATTAAGTAATTAATTTAAATTGATAAATGTGGCAAACAACAGCAACATGTACGTTCTTATAATCATGCGAATTCTTTTTTATGCAGGATGGTGCTACAACACATTTTAACTACGATTTACTGTTAAAAAACTAAAACCTGTACATAATTGTGACAGAGCTTTCATTACCGACAATTATAGATTTCAAACACACACGCATAGGCATCGATTTACATAAAGAATATTATGACAGTTTTAACGGTCGTGTAAATTACACGCAGTCAACTTTAATGTGTGTTAGAACAATAACGATTGCATTAGCACCACTACCACAACAAACAGTAATAAACATTTTTTAAACAAGATGTTCCGCTGCCTCAACGGCATAAATTATCACCTCCTTTTGCGATGAGCAAATAATTTTTCAGGTTAAATAAAAGAAATCTTTGAGCCAACGGCGCGTCAAAAAAAATAACAACAATGTAATAAAAGAAAAACAACTATACCATTGAATTTACTAAACATTACCGTAATTAATAGTAATTCTCATGGTACTTTCTCTCAATAACCAACTCATTAAGATTGCATTCTGCACTGTAACCTTAACGAATGGAATATTAATAATTAAACGCTTCACAGTCTGATTATTTTTTGGTTGGCGATCCAGTTTGACCAAAATATTTTACTGGAGTTCGCCAAGTTCGAGGACCAGAGGATAAAATCCTTTTTGTTTCTGTTCGTTACGTCGGAAATGTTAAACGTCGAAGAAATTGATATGAATCGAAAGTAACCTTTCACTTTTACTATATATTTTCTTTACGTCGAATAATTTAAAACCAATATATTGTTTGCTTAATTTGAATTAATTCACTTTCGATGTTTTGAATACTACGTTACTTTCTTCTGATATTTTTTGTAGTACGTGCTAAAAAGAATCAAAAAATTTAGTATTGATTATAATTAGAAATTCAGACGAGGAAGTTTATTGTACTTGAAGTGGTAAATCTTCTGCTACCTGACAATAAAATAAGCGCTTAAGTGCAATGCAAACAATTGGTTATAATTGCAGTTGCATGTGTCGGTAAACATAGCTAACATTCCTAAAAAGAAAATTTCAAAATTGATCAGTTATATAAAATTTTTGGGTTTATGGTCGCTGAACTACTATAAACTTAGTAGTTACGTAAATTATATTTACATAAGTAGATATTAATTATCAATTAGGTAATAGGTCACACAAAAAAAAGATGAGCTTAATGTTAAAGTCTCAGTTCAATTTAATAAAAAGTAAAAGCATGTATTGACAATTCTGAAGAATTATGATAAAACAAAAAAAAATAGTTCGTAATAAAAAAAATTTTTGATTTTTTGTCTCTAATGCAAACTTTCTAACCCGGAAAATAATTAAATTCAACATTTCTAAGGCAAAAGTTACAAAACGAAGACAAGTCTTGCCCTGATTCTTCTTTCAAGTCAAGATTTATGGCAGTTGAAAGGTGTTTAGAAACGTTGGTACTTATCCTAAGAAATCGTCAAGATACGTAATAGTTTACCAGTCCAAGAATATCAAAGATTTCCTTATTTCATTTTTATTTTTGACATGGGTACACAAATATTAAAAACATTTTCCTAATATTTAGTATTAAGAAATTTATGTATGTACTTAAATGTTACTAAGATTAGATCCATAAACCTAAATGTACCACTTCGAAAAAATAATGCCATGAATTTGGAACTTTGGTAAATGTTACTCCAAAGTTTTTAGAAAACTATCAAATCAAGTTATTTGATTTGCTACGATAGTACTTACCTTATAAAATATCGTCAGAAAACTGCTAGTGTTTTTATTAGATCAACCTTATAGAATGCTGGCAGCAAAACAACGTCAAATTGTTTTTCCATGTTTCTGATTTTGATAGATGCCGAATTATGATATCAAATAATCAGGTTTTGTTTTGGGAAATTGGAAGAAGAGTGAATTTTTGATTACACTACCATATAGCACGATTTGGTCAGTATAGTTAAAACATGGTATTATACAACATCGTCCCGCTGAAAGACCTAGCGTAGCAGCAGCCGTCTTGAAGATCGAACAGCACTATAGAAGGTTATCAGACTGGTACACAAGGTTTGCTCCATGAGTGGAATGAAATTATATTTAGTGACGATTCTAGGTTTTGTTTCTGAACTGTAGAAAGATGTCACACACTTAGTGGGATGATTGGGAGTGCGATAGCTACTGACAAAGATCACCTCATGGTTACGTCAATAATATTTTAAAATCAATGCTAGAGCGGACCTTACAAGATGACATTTTGGAGTAGAAAGCCACACATTGAAAACATTACCCAAAAGTTCTTGCAGCAAGCCCCAGTTTCAAATTTTGTCCTGTCTACGTATCTCATCTACTTCTTAAGTACCTTGGTTGTTTTTATCAAAGTCTTTCCAAAGTATTCCTTTTTTGTATGCAAGAATGGAGATCCTATTGGTAATGCTTCAATCTGGTCATAATATTTGTTCCGCCTTTTACTCTTACATATTTTTTAACTTTTTATACGCCATTTGTAATACATTATCATTGGAAACTATTCGTGATAAGGTTGTATATTTCAAAATCTGTGAAGTAATATTTTGTTTATATTTGAACTGACGTGTAAATGTAACTAATAGGTAGTACAGATTTTGAGAAGTTACAGATAGTGATCTTCTTAAACTGATGAGAGAATGATGATGAAATATGGCGGTACCATAGAACGGTGTGTTTGCAACAGTTTCTTTACATTTTTTTAAATATCTATTAACTTACGTCCAAATGACTTAAAAATGTAGTATTTGATATTTTAAAGCTTTGGGTGTACATCCACTCAAAATTTTTAATCTAGTCAATCGACTTCTATTTTTTTTACCAACACCTAACGTGAAAAAAAATCTAAACTGAATTTCAAAACTGGTTTTATTGACCAAAAAGAAAATTATTGGATAGAAATTTTATTTTATTCTTTGAGCGAAAAGGAACAACTTAGAAGACAAAGACAAAATTGATATACTTAAAAAAATCTAACGTATGTTTAATTTGGTATGATTGTCTTTGAAACTATAAATTCCTCTTGACAAAATAGAGGGCTTACAATAAATTTTGGTAACATCACTTATGAGACATTCTGAAATGTCATTAGTCTGAGGTAGTACGTAATTATCACTGGATTTTCTTCTCAAAAACTTGATAACAACAAAATCTCTTTCTTGCGGTTCGACGATGAATTCATCATTTTCCTCTTCTGTTATTTTGGTCGATGTACCCTCATCAAAGTCTATTTTTTTATTTTCTTCGCCTTCACTTCCATCGCCATAAATTTTTTCTGTTAGTTTTTTCTGCAGTCCACTTGTGCATGGACTCATTCTGCATATCTTCATAGCTGATAGACCTCCGTGGTGCTACATTCAGCATTTTTTAATTAACTCTTCATCCTCCTTGCTTTGCTGAAGGAGTTCTGATTTCTTGTAAAAATTCTGTTAATGTTTCCAAGACCATGTTGGTCAACTTTCTTCTCTGGAAGTCTGTTCATGACGTGCGAGGAATCTAAGGGAGTTATTTCTGTGACTCAAAATGCGCTTGCTATGACTTGTTTGTCTCTGAACTTAAGGTCATCAACAAGTTTTTTGAGAAGATGTGGAAAGTCATCGCCTTATTAACTCCAATTTTTCTTGAGTGGTGCATTTGGTGGCAGGAAGACAAAACTTATCTGATGTCTTTGGCATTATTGTATCAACTGGAGATTGATGTAGGATGATAATTATCCCCGATTATGATTTTCTTATTGGGAAGACTTGAATGAAACCACTATTGATGTGGCCCAATCTTTAAAACTTGTAGAGTCAAACCATCCCGAAGATGTACAGTTGTACCTTGGGTTTGGTGGTTCTCCAATAGTGCATTGATGATGAACATCACTAAAATGGAAGCCTTGGTGCTGTTCATTAGTCGATTAGGGTATTTTGTTCCTCTTCTAAAAATACACTTAGTAGTTCCCCAGATCATCAGATAGATTAGTCTCGTCATAGTTGAGTATATTGCTAATGGAAACCTTTTCCAGCGATTTTTTCAAGTTATTAAAATAATTTTGAAATTCTGTCCTTGTTTTCTCAGCTTGTACGCATTTAATGTTCTGACAACTTTTTTTTGGAAAATCTCTCTTTATAGAGAAAGTTTAGAGCCTAAACAACGCTAGTTAGATTATCGGGGAATTTTGAAACTTTTCGTCCACTGCGGTGTAAGAACTTCTGAACTACTAATCTCAAGTCAAAGCAGGTCAGTGGGCAGCTAAGATTAAGACGTTTACAAAACTTTGTTCTTCTACTTCACTCAATATTGTTGGGCATCCTTGATTTGAATTATCATATTTATTATTAACTTTGTTCTAAATCGACCTCATCGGAATTTGAAATAAATTTTGGTTTTCCGGTAGTTCATTTTTAAACTTGACTGCATGGAAGCTTATACCATCTGCCCCTTGCCGTAATCCTTGTATTTTCTTGCACCCAACATTCTCTTATACGTTCTTCCTATAATAAATTGTAATCTGAGAAAGAAAAAAACATAAATTACTGGTGTGCAAAGTTACCCCCGAGGAAGACCCGCTTTCAATGAAAACACCAGTAACACCAATCAAAGCGAAAATACCAGTACATGTTCTCAACAGATCACCAAACAGAAATATCAACATATTGTTGCTATAAAATACAAGCATCTGTCTTGTACATACATTACAATGTCAGTGATGTCAGATTCGCCAATTTTCCTTCATCAACTGTTTTGATTATTGCCTCAAAACTCGGAATTGTATCAAAGAAAACATCATCATCTCAGTGTTGCCGATTTGTGAATTAGGAACAGTTTTTTAGAGATGGTCGCAGTTATCCCCTTTGTGCAGATAATTCATTTATTCTTCCAGATTTATTACAAAACGTGAACACTTTTGTGAGGTTGCAGGCTGTCATCTACTATGCAGCAATAACGGCTTCAAGGAGCAATGGCTCTACAATCAGAAATACATATGAGTAGGACCACCAAGGAAAATCTACTCACTTCAAAAACTAAGACCAAAAACAGAACCACAAGGGGTACGCCGATTAAAGACACAAATTAGGTAACCTCCGACTTGAAGAGTAGTAGACGTGGTAGTCTAAATCGTAGGTTTCAACGAAAGTAGAGATGATAATTGAAAAAAAAAGAAAATCACCCTAGGTATGACACCCCAAACAAAGGTATTAGAAACTCTGAAACAGAAACTGAGTGTCTACAGAGGAAGGCTCAAAAGATATGCAAAGAGCAAACGGTGTAAATTCCAGATTAAAGTCTTTCAAAACAATGAGAAGATATTATATAGAAATATCAAAAGAGCTCCCATACCATCAGCTGAGGGCGCAGATATCAACATGATGCATGATTAATGGTCAGACCATCTGGTCTCAAAACACATAACACATAACTAACTAGCTGAATGGATTAGAACAGAAAAACAAGGTATGGATCCGATAGAAAACATGAGCTGTCAGAATATCACGCTGGAGGAGAAAAAGACAGTATTGGGAGAAAGGCTCATAATTAGAAAAGCGCAGTAAGTGATGAAATACATAACTACTGGTACAAAAAACTCATAGTAACGCAATGACTACCTAGTAACATTCCATCAACAAACCTAAATGTATACCAACATTATATGTTGGAAGAAAATACTGTCCTTTTGCTTAAGGGAAGAAATATCACAGACCCAGCTTTATATCGTCAAATTTCTTCAAACTTTATACAAACTAATGACCGCTTGTATAGCCTTTAAGATAAAGTTTTATATTACCAACAAAGGGCTCCTCGCAGAAGAACAGGAACGGGTCAGACGGGGTACTAAGAGATGCAAAAAGCAACTAGCAGATTGATACGGTGGTACACGGACAAACGTTGAAAAAGTCACGCAGTCAAAAAGACTATGACTCAATACCTCATTCTTGGTTGGTGGAAGTTTTGGAAATATACAAAATTTACCCTGTATTGGTAGCTTTTCTTAAAAGAGTTATGACACAATAGAAGACACGACTAAAGATAAATAATCAAGAAGATGGTCAGTCCATAAATATACACACAGGCATCTTTCAGGAAAACTCCCTTAGTCCTTTGCTTTTCTATCTAGCTCTGAACCTTGTTTCCAATATGCTCAATCAATCAAAAAAAGGATTTATCATCAAAGTTGTGAACGTCAACTATACTATCTCCCATTTGTTGTATATGAATGACTTAAAACTGTATGCGGCATCCCCTGAGAAGCTACAGGAACTCATAAGGATAGTGAAAATATTTACTTCCGATATAGGAATGATATTTGAACTAAACAAATGCCGAACACCGACACTGAGCAAGGAAAATATAGAACAGCATGGGATTGATACAGCAACGTAAGAATATGTAGCGTCAATGGAGGAGTTCAAAACGACAAGCCAAGAAAATCGAACATAAAAGAATAAAAAACGGCATCACCAAGTGATAAAATCAGAGCTCAATGGACCCAACACCATCAAAGCAATAAATACATATGCAGTCCTGATTCTAACATCTTCCTTTAGAATAGTGATCTGAGTCTACCATACGTAGCGTCGAACGCTTGGCTCAGCCGGGGAGATTCGTTCGTTGAGACCGAGGCACAGATGATTGCAATTCAGGATCAAATGATTAGAACCAGGAACTATGAGAAATACATCATGAAAATTCTTGAAAATTGTGTCATAAGGAACCAGAGACCATACAGCATGTAATTAGAGCCTGCGAACAATTGTCTCAATCTGAATATCTTTTCCGGCACAATAAAGTCGCTAAAATCATTCACCAGGGAATAGCTCTCAGAGTCAGGTTAATAAATTCAGCAGTTCCTCATCATAAATACACCCCGCAGTTGAGAGTGAGACGGCAAAGCATACCCTATACTACGATTGTACTCTGCTCACGAATAGGATGATACCATTCAATAGACCAGACATCACAGTCTATAATAAAACGAATGAAACTTTATTGTTAGGGGTCACAATATTCTAGAAACCATCAATGAGAAACGGGAGGAAATATTCTGAATTGGGTTTTGAGTTAAGAAGACTGTGGAATCTAGAGAGGGTCCAGGTTGTTCTTATCGTCCTACCGAATACAGCAATCATACCTCAAGAGCTACATTAAAATATAGAAGCTACATTGGATCTACATCCCAGTATCTTTATACAGTGTCAGAAAGCTGTTATTCTGAGACCGTGTCACATAGTCCGGAAACACATAAGTAACCATGACTGATGTACCTAGCAGAATCGGTACATAATTATCCAGTTTAAAGTGAGTTTTTACAGAGATAATAATAATTATTATTATTATTATATTGTCAAAACATGAATACTTTAATCAGTCAAGCCGTTTAAAATTACCTATATATCAGCATTTGTTTCATGGAATTAGTAGCTGAAACTTAAATTGTCATAGATATAGATGTAATCTGGAGTGTGTAGCACGGAATCAGTACTGATTATTGTGCTCCACCATTTTGAACTTATAGTTCCTCCAGTATATTAAGTTCTTTGAGGAATCTCAGGAACGGACTTTGGATTGCGAGGTGTAATTTCCTCCAGTCCAAAGAAAGGTTTCCCAAAACAGTTCCACCTTCTGGAAAGCGTGGCTTTACATTCCGTAAGAATGTTTGACGCGCAGCAGAATCTGCATGTCGTGTCGAGTTAGTTTTTACACCAATCTTAGCAAGATGTTTGCCAAGTCGGCAGTGCCCCGTCAGAAAACCAGTAATTCCTGCTGACTTCTAAGTAATCCTTGTGCTCTTTACCGGTTAAGTCATCTAGTAGAGCTTTGGATTGCCTTAGCCCTGGTCAATTGACCCAGTATTCTGAATTTTTTACGTATTGTGTACTTGCCAATACCATAGAAGAGCTCTTGTCCTACAAATGGCTTGGCCGCCTCTTTCTTAGCAAGGGCATCCGCCTGCTTGTTACCAGGAATCCTAGAATGTCTTGGGACCTAAGCTGGGGTGATCTTAATGCCTGCCCTTAGTTTATTTAGTTTGTTTTTGGAAGTTTTTACCAACTTTGAGCTGATGATACCACTGCTCAGCGCTGAGATGGCCCCCTAGCTATAGGACATAATATTGATATATCTGGCGACATATCCTCAATCCAGGTTAAACTGCACACAGCGTTCTATTGCGTGAACTTCTGCCTGAAAGGTACTGCTATACTTGCCCATCGACTCGTAGTATTTAGTGCGTGGCCCAAATACCTTCGCACCGGTTCCTTCAGCCGTCCTTGATTCGTCTGTAAACCAGCAGATTATCTGGCACTGGGGAGAAAGATTCCCGGCCGCCTAGTTTTTCTTATTGCCTAATACCGTCCGGAAATTGGCTTCAAATAGGAAGTCCCTATATTGTCATACGAGTCAGCTGATAATAATAATGAAGCTATAAACCGTATCAATAACAATGTGATAATAAACAAATAAATAAAAAATTAGGTTTTAAAGACTTTGTTAATGGGTCTTATTTCGTGCTCTCCAGATAAAAAGGCCCATAGATTTAAGGTTCACAATCGGGACGAATAAACACTTCTTCGTTTTGAATGTGAGCCTTACAGAGTCATCATTTACTCAGATGAAGCATAAACCAACTTTCTTTCTCGTTGTTTTGTGCCGAAGTGGAAGGTTTTATAATGGCTTGATTGACCTTGGCTTTCCTCTTTCTTTTTAATGTAGATACGGTTGTTCTTTTTATCTCTCTCTTTAAATAGATCTTTGGTGACCTCTTGTGCCTTATAATTTAAACCCTTTTTTCGTTTTCTTGTATGGTATGTTTCGGTATTTCATTTTGAAAATGCTTCAGTATCTATTAGTTGTAATTCGTGGGTTGTGTTAATAGGTAAGCACAGCACAACATTAGTATCGCTTATTCACTGCTTGTGATGTTATAAGATAATTTCCACTGACTCGTCACTTCTAGCACTGGCCCGAAGAAACACTCGTCAATAAGCGGGTGCGAAACTAGAACTTTCGTAGTATGGTTTATAATCTTTTCTTACAACAAAAGAGTCCAGCGATCCTCTTCCTGGCACTGTAAATTGGTAGACACCTATTTCTTCAGCTTTGTCAACGATAGAGATATTCAGATGGCAAGAAACTCCATTAAAATTACTGGTATAGGTAACATGATTAGTTACTAAGAAAAATGTCAACAGTTAACTGTAACGACGTGAGTGCGTTAAAGTGCATAGCGCTATCTAAGCAATAGTTTTAATGCTTGAAACACACGTGATTATGATTATTGATTAGTTACGCTTTGAACTTGTTCTTAGACCACAACCTCTTTTACTAACGAATGGCTTCAAGAGATCGGTTTCTCTAGAGAAAAGTGAGGCGTTCAAACACTACTATATTTTCATATTATTTGAATATTTGACAACAGAATTTTATCAAACTTTGACTAGCATAGATGAGGACTTTCACAAATTCTAATAATATTAAATACTAAGGAGAAAAGAAAACATCAAACTTAACCTAAAATAGCTAACTTTATGGCAGCTTTAGTAAGATTGCTACAAAATATTCAAAAATGTTTATCGTTCCTCAAATGATATTTCCTTGAACTAAACGTTTTTTGAAATTTATAGAAATAACGTTGTTTTGCTAAAAGTTGCAGCCCGAAAGCGGAATGAGGTCTTTGAGTGTGGTGGTAAGATATGAGTAAGCAATAGTTTAATACTACTTTTTAGATTTCCGTGTCCAGTATACAACAAGTCGCTGCAAGTAAACGCCCTCCTTAAGGATTTAGGAGTCAAAGAAAACGATCTTTTTAAAAATTGAATAATTTTGTTTCCAGTTCAGTTTCTAGATCTAGGGTCAAAACTGTTTTTTTTCCGAGTGATCTTGAAGTTGTTCCATTCTTCAGAAGTACGACGTGTCATCAGCATACAAGACAGTAAAGTTAGACTTTATTTGTTTAAATATGTTATTAATAAATATTATAAACAGAAGGACACTGCCTTGTAGTACACCCAGTGGCGGCTTGTCCATAGGGTCATTTGGTCAATGACCTCCCAAAAATGTTAACATTATATAAAAAAATATTAATTATTAATTTTATTAAAATAGGTAATTTACTCGCAAAAATCGCAAGTCGAAAGTAAAATAACTTAAAACTTATCGGCCGTCGTTCGTAATTCATCCTTCTCAACCTTGGGCTGGCGGTGCGAATTGTCCTCATTGAATTAGATCTACCCGGAAAAACTCGAAAAACGTGCAGCGCCCGAATAAACGCGAGCGTCCAAAACAATAATCAACTTTGGGTCATAAGCCAGGTCCCGCAGTTTACGTTGGCTTCAAATAGGGTGTACATCTACGCTCAATTTTTGTTTCGATTTTCGCGTGTTTTAAATCAATTTAAGAATTTATATTGATATTTTTTACTGTTGTTGTGTTGTTTTGTAAAAATACTATTTTTTGTTCGCGTGTGCATGTGCTATTATAGAAAATGTCGGTAATGCAAAAAATTAAACAACTAAATAGTGATAACAAACATAATTTTACAAAATTAGTTGAGTTTAAGGCAAATGGTCGTCCTTTGCCAGAACTAAGTTTACGACAGACTAGCAAAGACAAAAATAAAGATGTTCATCGAAACTTTCGCAAGGTAATGTACGATTTAGCTAACTGGATGTGTGGTTGTAAAGTATCAAACGTATTTTACTGTTTTGTTTGTTAATTATTTTCTAAAGACTCGTCAGACTCGCTATGGTGCAAATTCGGTGTAAGCGATTTAAAACATTTAAAAGAGAAAATAAAAAAGCATGCTTCGTCTGCAAAACACATGAAATGCTCGGTAAATTTTGCAACCGTAGGAAATGTTGATATTCGTACACAGCTAGACAATGCTTATAGAAAATCCCTTAGAGATTTTAATGAAAATGTTTCGAAAAATCGCTATATTTTGAACAAAATTATAGATTGTATAAAATTTTGCGGTGCATTTGAGTTATTTATATTTTTTAAGTAGGCCTATTTTTAGATTAATTTTTGACTTCCCAGTATGATTGACCACGAGCCGCCGCTGAGTACACCAGTACATTGTATAAGTTCTCTAGAGTGGTATACTTGTCCTGCTTGCGTTCCTAATATAACCTTTTGGGAGTGATTTGTTAGATAAGAAACAAGCCACCAATGAGCATCACCATATTGAATCAGTTTATTTAATATTGATTACATCAAATGCCTGAGTCAAGTCGTAAAATTGATGAAAGTCGAGGGTTAGAGTTTTACCATTTCAATGACACCAGATGATAATAGTATTAATTTTACCATATAATAGAGTGAACAAGAGAAATGAAATTGAACTTTTCATAAATTTAGTTCTATACTTTATTCCCACACACAGAGTGCTGATGAAGCATTTGATTTAAGGTTTAAGAAAACCACCAAAACCTAAACATGCCTACCATGACCTACCTTAATTTTTGTAGTAGTATTGATTAAGAGTATAAAACAGGAACTTTCGAGAAAAATTATTTTTCCACGACATACTTAGAAAACGGACGTTTCTTCTCTACAAATAGTGAGGAAAATTCGTTTTCCTCACTAGCGAGGAAAATAATGTCGAGTTACAAAAATGCCTCTTTAAAAAAATTATTGAATGTGTTATTAGAACTATATGCGCCTAGTACTTAGTTAAACAATTTCATTTAGTATTTAATCAGGTTTGTTTAATTTAATATTTTATATTTCTACCCTACATTTATTGGTTAGAATTACGCGGCTGCGCTATGACAGATTGAGACCACACCGATACTACAGAATACTGTAGCGAGACTACTTCGTTCGCTCGATGCTTTAGATGCGTTCATGTAGGAAAAAGGTCTTCCCGAACTTGGTTCGTAAATAACTATTACTCGAACTGTTCTTTTTCAGTGATTTTTCTGTATTTTCTATTGCGATATCTCAAAGACTTCCCACACAGCACACTGACATCCGATAGATATCTATTAGATGTAAATTTTAGATATCCAAGATATCCACTAGATATCTGTAAACATCTAATCAACATCCAGTGGATATACAGATGTCCGCCTAATATCCATATATATGGATATCCAAACGGATATCTAATAGACATCTGCTCTACTTGCTTAGGTTTTCCGTTAAATATCTAATAGATATCTAAATGCTTAGCTGGACATAAAATAGATATCCAGTAATATCCTGCTAATGTCAGCAAATCTAATTTATTTATTGTTTATAAGATACATATTATAACGGTTGTGTAAGGTAATATTTGATTAATTCTACAAAAACAAATTAATTTATGTGTTGAGCAGACGCAGATGGCGAAGAAGTAGTTGCGTTGGTAACATCATTATTGTTTCTGCAAATAAAAATCATAATTCAATATTTTGTAATACAGAAAGATTTATAGTGAACTACAATATTTAGCGATAACAAGCTATATAATAACACGTACGGAAATGTAATATGTGTTTTCCTTTCTATTCAAACCTTTTTAAATGGTATTCATAATCTGATAGCCTTCAAAAGTAAATACTATTAAAAATAAAACACTTACTTATTCGATCTTGATTTCGCATGTCTCAGCCAGTTCTTTATGCAATCAATTATTTCTTTGTCGGTGACACTGACACTTTTGTTCTTATGAACAGCCTCTAGAAAGTGTATCGATTAAAAAATAAAATAATCAAATCTAAATACGTACCCATTATAACTTCAGATAAGACAAGGTTTGAGAAAACCTTTTTTTTTTGCACCTATCCAGCTATAAGTTGCAGCTAAACTGTCACAAAATAATCTCCGAAGAATTAATTTCGTTATTTCGTCAACTTTATGACCACCAATACGGCTACAAAAGAATATCTAAAACAAAGTTTCAGTTTTGAGCACAAAACAAGTTTAAACAGTTTACCAGATCTTGTTTAAATTTTTCATCGTCTCGTAAATTTGCCTCTAATTCATTTAAAGCAGTTTCATCTACTAAAGGGAAATTTTTCAAAACTCTGTAACTGGAGGGTGATTTACAACCTTTTCTGGTTCCGCATTGGTACTCAAAAGGTCAAGTTTTTGTATCACCTTTATAAGATTTATTTTCAAAAAGGACAGATCGTGCGTCACTTTCTTCATAAACTCTAAAATAAATAGTAATATATTTTTCAGATAGTTCCTCTAGTTTGCATAATTCATATTTTACTACATATTCGATACATATTGCTTTAGCAGTTCATGTCACCAAAAAATTCAATGAAAATATGAAATATAGATTATAAAAAGCGAATCTAATCAAATATTAATTTTTCATACAGCATAAAAAATAAATACGCGCCTTCATCATCATTTATAACAAAGTTAGTCCGAATTTGAGTAGTATTTTCTTGTGACTTAGAGCAATTAGGCTGGGGAAGATTGTTGATAGTGTTGTGGTCTCGGGTGGTGTAGATGTCGACATTTCTCACAACTGGAGGAAACTTGGTAGCTTCCACAATTTCTTCCTCTTCAGAGGAGCTGTCAATTTCTTTTCGTCGTCTATTTTTGCGAGTTTCTTTAGTTTCAGCATCACTTGCCAAGTCAGATTGCTCTTCTGCTACTCTTAGTTTCGGTTTAGCCGCTTCGTAAGAATCTAAACAAAGTAACAATATATTAAGTATAGAACACAATACGTAAATGCATAACTACATACTATAAGTCCCCAACACTTTCATTGGATATGATGGCCAATTACATTGCGGTTTCTCATTTGTACGGACAGCTTTTTCATATCTTGATGTACTCTTATAAGTTGGCCAAAAGCAACGTCCATCCTTAATCCAGTTTTGTGGTACTAACTGCACACCATCATCAAATTCAATGATGCACCAGAATACCTGCTGACTGCACATAATGGACGAATTAAAACTAAGAAAAGTAAAAAATCGTTACTATTGCTTGTCTGTTTAGAATTACTGAACAAATATATATATTAGGTACAAACACTATCGATTGATATAGTCAATACTGCTTTTCAGTCCTGGTACTAAAACTACCTACACTAACATATTGTAAGTTATCAAGCACTATGTAACAGAGGAAGCACTACAAACCGTCGTTAAATGGAATTTTCATACATTTCTTTGTAATTTCTGAAATAGGCCAGCTTTCTAAGTTTTTTGATAAATTTCGTACTAATAATATGCCGACTAAATATGAAGGACATGGTTTTATGTAAAAATCAGTTACTTCCAAGTATTGTTTTCCAATTAGCACCATTGAACTACAACTAGTACTGTAAACAAAATTGTACACTTCTACTACAAGATTGTTGATTAAACAACAATTATTTGGTGGCTTAGACGACAGTAAATATTCATTCGTCTTAAGTGATATATAACCTTCTCCAATGGAGGCTTTTAAGACTGGTCCATCATTATGTTTACCTAGAAACTCAGTGTAGGCAGAATCTTTAAGTATTTTAGTATTTTGAAATACACATTCTCGTTCCTCACACCTTCTATCTAATTGTTGAAGCGGTTTATCGTGTTTGCGAATATCGCGTTTAATGGTTCTCATAAAATTTTCAAAAGGGAAGGCACTGAAAGCATCAAGAGATCCAAAATTTTTAGCATCGTCGACAAGGTGCAGTAAACCATGAAGGTTATGAGACAGATATGTTTCATTGTAAATAATTTTAAAAGAATCTACAAAATGTTCTAGAAGTGACTGTGAATAATCTGTATATTCCTGCAAATATTGTTTATTACAAAGAATTCTAATGGCAACATGCAGTGTTAGAAAATGATGATAAATATTTGCGCCTACAATTTTATGAAGCACAATCGGGGATAAATATAACAAAAATAATCGAAGTTCTGTAGCCTTCCATTTGTTTACAACTTGCAGACCTTGAGGGAGACGAGCAAATTCATCTATTATATAACCTCGTATGCTTATAAGACGTTCAGATATTTCTAACACTTTCTGATGAGGAAGGCGAACATTGAGTGGACCACTAAGCCATAAAGTAATAATTTTTTTACTCCAATGCAGACAAGATGCATATAATCCAATGGTATATTGGTAACCATGCCAAAATTTGGAATCGTGGTTAGTATTGATTGACCTAAGTGGTAATCTTCATCAGTTTGTAAAATAAAATCTTCATCTGTTCTTTTTAGGTGAGTTGATATCAGGAAAATACATTATTCTGCAATTATCATCATATACCCCTCTTTGATTACATTTTGAGCAACTAGAATATCCTGTATGTCCCTTTGTTTTTGTAACAAACGATTTTGCTGGCGCATCACAAATGATGTTGGAAATCTTTACTTTATAATCTCTGTTATTATAAGTAACACCTCTTTCCAGCACTATTTTCAATTCCTCAACAAAGTCATTCAAGAAGTCGTTTGAATCAGCTGGTTTTGTGTAACCATGATAAGCTCAATTAAAAATACTACACTGCTTTGGGTTATAGAACCCAAAATAGGCCACAATTGACTGTTATTGCTCTCTGAAATTGGTAGACCATCTATGCCAATTTTAATTCTATTTCATTCACATCGTTATTAGGTATTAGTGTTTGCGAAATACCTTTAGCAATTCCACGATGCAAATAATAACCAGGTTCCACTTTTCGAATAACAGATTTCCTAGGAGTTTGTAACAAGGTACGAGGATCTTTAGGGAGATTCTCAAAAATTTTAATAGAACGAAGAAGTTCCAATAAAGCTGACAATATGACATGGTTAACCTTATACTTTACTGCCCAATACGCTAATTTACTCTGAAATTTTGATTCTGGTACATCATCCGAAGGTTTGTTTGGTATTTCAGTAAAATTTGTATTAATTAATTCATCCATTACTTCATCGTAATTAAAATTAATACTGCCATCATTTTCTACTATGTTTACAGCTTTATCATCCACATTATGTTGCTGCACTACTACAGATTCTTGCATGTAGGTTGATTTGCTAGTTGCTGGCTTGTCCTTTGCTGGACTTGTAAATTTCAATTTTTAGAAATCGAGTTCATACTTTTGGAATCCTTGTTAACCAATCGACGTAATTGTCTACTAGATAAATCTAGCAAGTTTTTTGTTATAATCAGACATACCTAATATACGTTTATACAAATTAGACGTCAATTTGTAATTGAAATTTTATCAAAATATCTAAAATTCGAATACAAACATGTTTAATAGAAAATTCACATAACTTACCTACTCCTATTTATTTATTTACACAAAATAACTGTTCAAACTATTCAAATACACCGTAACACATACACAAAAGTTTATAAAACGATTAAAACAAAAAAATTACACACAAAATACAAAAGCTTTATAGGTTAAAGCGGGAACGTGAAGCCTGCTGAAACGAAACACAGTATACCAACGAAACAAGAAAACTTAAAATAATCGAATACCCTAGCATCACAGAAATCACTGAAATCATTGGATATCTATTAGATGTCAAATAGATCTCTATTGAACGATAAATTTTAAAATTAAATAATGATTTTTAATTTGCTTTTGTATCAAAATTACTTTGTGTGCCAAAAATGTTAAAATTTTGTTAATGAAAACTAAAACTTGCATAAAAATATTTACTGCTGACATCCATCACGTATATCCATTATACGTCACCAGGATATCCACAGTGGACTAGACATAATATGGCTATTGTAAACGTATTATGGATATCCATTGGATATTTTGTGCTGTGTGGGTACTTGTACTATTGCGACAAAACTATTGTTCTTTTAAATATTTTCTAGCAATTTTTTTCAATTAAAAATGGTTTTTGGTTTATAAAAACTTATAAAAAGAATATTTGTTGTAGAATTAATAGGTAGCTTTCTTCTAAAGATTAGCGTTGTTTCTATTTATGATATTGTTAATTAATGTTTGAACATTTTAACCGACCTATACATATAAATTAATTAATGCTTGATATAGACGTGTAAATTTTTAAATTTTGCATAATGTATCTTTGGTGGACCAAAAAATTATTCTTCGAAAGCGGAAATATATCTCCAAAAACAATAATTCAGTAGGAAGTTCCGATTACAACACACACCAAAAATAAATAAAATTAACAATTAATTAACAATTAAAATAAAAGAAAGAGCCGAAAATAAAAGAAAGTTATTGTAATTATGGCGAAAACCAATATACCTACAACATTCGGATGAAACGCAACTTTGTATTTATATTTTTTTTTCTTTAATTCGTTTATAAGGCATGATACAAATTAAATGTAACTTCCTTGTACACGTTAATTCTATTTACCTTATACGTGAAGAATGCAACGATGATACTTTTCAATCGAGTTTCTGTTTACTTTCGCTTGTAAAGACACACGTTATTACCGGCAGATGCGTCAAAATTTCATTTTTTCCCTGTAATTAGTACTTATGGAGCAATTGCACATAAAAGCATTTTGCGTAAATCTCGACTTACTTCCGCAAAAACTTTTTTCTTTATAAACTATTCGTAGATGCGTTCTTTTTTTTGTACAAGAATTGTTTACTTCCGGATTTTTTAGAGCGCTTACATAAGAATTCGGCTAATTTGCATTCCGGTCATTTCTGCGATGACTTACTTTGCTTGGTATGTAATTAGCGAACTATTACATACTATTTTGTAATAGTTTAAGCGTTCTAATTTTTCTTAGATAAACATTTAAATTATTTTAATCGGCGATTACTTGGTAAAACTTAATTTGCATTATTTATATTGTAATTATTCAGAACACACCTTTTGACTTCGAACTTTCTTCTTTATTTTGCGATTTTCCGACAAATACCACGAGTAGGTGCAATTATGATGAGGTGTCTCAATTTTTTTAAACTGCTGTTGCACTAAACGTTCCTGGAAAAGTTGCGTATACCAACTTGGAAAACGATTATAGAAAGTTTATGTTTATTAGAGATTAATAAAATTGATGCGTAAATGTGTGTGATTGAATAAATCTTTTAAAATCGTGCGTCTGGTGTTTGTTTTCTAAAATTCAGAATTCGACAGCTTTCGCCTATTGTTCTGCAGACAAGTGAAGATTATTTCTGCCATGTCTTGGCATAAAACACCATGTTTACCTTTAATTATCTAAAATAATGAATGACGTGGGATTCTTTAATGCAGTTTCGATTTTCTCCGCTTCCTAAAACTGCTGTATGATATTCGTGTAAGCCCACATTAATTTAATATATTTTGAAAAAAATAGTATACAGGGTAGTTTTCAAAATCTGTGACACAAGCAGTTTTCTATTTATAAAAATTTAGAAATATGTATTGAGAATATTTGTTCAGGATTACCAGTTTTGACAGGTTGTTAATTGATTGGGTACTTCTTATTTTCCATAAAACGTAATAAAAGGTGATTTGAATTCTCTGGTCATACAAAATATACTTTTTGACCGTGATCAGAATCAAAAAAGGGAATTGTACGTGAATCAAAAACAAACACCTCAACGTCGCTCTGACACTAATAAACGTTCATATCTTTTTCTCCATAATTAATATTGTTAAAATAATTATAGTGCCACATGGTTATATATACTGACTTCCAAAAAAAATTGCAACACCTAGAAGTTGTTGAACGATTTGAATGAAATTTTCAGGAAACGTCTATTATCATTAAACAAAGTGACGATTAAAATTTAAAAACAAAAGAAGAAAAGCTTAAAAAGTTTTTTCAATAATGAGTTACTCCGCCACTATTTGTAATGCACTCATCTAGACGGCTTGGCATGCTATCAATCAAGTGATCTATAGCTGCTTGTGGTATATCATCCCAAGCTTCTTGAATCCGTTGCTGAAGATTGTGTAAATTGTCTGGAGAGTGCGGTAAATTATCCAGTCGCCTACCAATCATACCCCATACATGTTCAATTGGCGCAAATCAGGCGACCGAGCAGGCCATGGGTGGACGGCAATGTTAGATTCTTCCAAAAACCGTGTTGTAGTCCTTGCCGTATGAGGGCGCGCATTATCCTGCTGGAAAATGGGATTTTGCAGCCACCTAAAATTATGGAAATATAACTACTGGTTGTAGCACATTAGCAATGTAACCAGCTGCGTTAAGGTTGCCGTCAATAAAGACCAAGGGTGATCTGCTACCATAACATATTGCACCCCATATCATAACTCCTTGAGTGAGGACTGTGTTGCGTTCCACAAAAACTGTTGGATTTTTACGTTCTCCACGCATCCGTCTGACCCTCCTATGACCATCGTGGGCTCACAAGCAAAATCGGGACTCGTCACTAAACACAATTTGATGCCATTCTTGCTCCCAATTAACCTTTTCGTTGCTCCACTCTAGTCTACGTAGACGGTGAAGTGGTGTAAAAGGAAGACATAAAAACGGACGATATGAACGCAACCCATAAGATCTTATCCGGCGATAAACATATGACATTGACATCCTAAGTCCTGTACCTCTCATCCAATCATTTGCAATTGATCGAGTTGTTGAGAATCTATCTCTTGTGGCCAAAACTCTTAAGCGACGTTCCTTGCGATGTAGTCTTTCGAGGACGTCCAGATCTACGGCGACGATGTTGAACCCCTTCCTTGGACCATTTGGACCAACATCTCAATACCGATAAAACATTTCGGTTTACACGACGAGCAATTTCTCTTAGCGAAAGTCTGGCCTCTCTCATTTCAATAATACGGCCACGTTAAAAATCACGTAATTGGACAAAATGTTGATGTTGACGTACTCTAGGCATTGTTTTGAAGTTCAGAATGAAATTGTGAAGAAACAACAACAATTTGCAAACTTGACAGTTACTAAATGGTCTAATACTTCAAATTTATTGTTACTATGTGCTATGGAAACAACACGCAAAAAAACAAAAACTACTGGCTAGATTGTATTCAAATGTTAATCATCACTTTGTTTAATGAAAATAGACGTTTCCTGAAAATTTCATTAAAATCGTTTGACAACTTCTAGGTGTTGCAATTTTTGTGGAAGTTAGTATATCACGCTAGTCAAGTTCAATACTTTCTGACAAAATCTAAAGTCCTTGTAGTATCAAAAATAAGAAATCAGAAAGGCGTTAAAAACTATACAATGATTTATACAGATTATACAAAACTACGTATTAATATGAAAATATTTAGATGAGAACTTGACTATGTAAAGTGAATTGCTTTACGGAAATACAGAACCGTTCGGCTATTCTCGGTTTTCTCTTTCCCTCGAATGACTGCAGCCATTTTCGTATCATTGCAACTTGGCATAAACCATCCGTGTTCCTTTTTAATTTTCTACGAATTAGTACCGCAACATATTCATTGGCTTGCATCATTTTAAAGTTCATGAAATTAGCTTTCAGTTGATCAGTTTTCTCATTACTTTCACCTGAAAATAAGCACACAGTTTTTCATTTCCTGTGGCCCACGAAATCAATCCCATACAAGCTTATACAAAAAAATGCAATTTCAATTTTAGTTTATTTAAATTTTAACCTAGTAAGTCTACTTAAACTTCACAATTTTCGAAAAGTCGTGTATTTAATTGCCAGTCTAACTCATAAAAAACGCCTTTCTCCCGTAAAATTACTTCCGACCTGACTAATTTAACAAATAATTCGATGCAATTCTTACAATAACCAAATAAAACAAAATACAAATAAAACTTTATTCAATTCAATTCAATAAATTTTCTCTATAACAAAAGATTTGGTTTGTCCTTTACAATCTCAAAAATAAATAAAAAACAACATAATATTTCATTAAATTATAATTTAACTAATTTCTGTTTCCTTCTTCAACCTTCCATTCCTCTCTTCTTTAAACTTTTAGTATTTTTCTTTTCCTCTCCTCCATCCCTTTCCTTCTCTCCAACACTTTTCTCATCCATTGTTTTCCTTCCCTTTCTCTCCCTAGTAGTAACTTCCATTCCTTTTCCTCATGTCTTGTTTCCTGCATCCCTCTTTTATATGTATTATATTTTCCCATTCATCCCCACAACCTGCATAATCTCTCCTCATCACTCATTCAATATTTATTTTCCTTTTTCTTCATTACCCATTCTGAACCTGCAATCATTCTTATTTCATTCATTTCTTTTCCTTCTGTTATGTACCTTGGTGTCTTGTCTGTCATTATTTTTATGTATTTCCCGTTATATTTTCCTTCCTTTATTTTTTTGCTCTTCTTTCCTGCTTCTGAGTATCTTTATCTCTTGCTATTATTTCCTCTTCCATCTTCTCCCCCTCTCTTAATCTCTTTATCTCTTCTCTCTGCGTATCCCAATTCTTTCATAGTATTTTCTTCTTTCTTCTTCCCATATTTTACCTTCTGTGCCTCGATCTCTTTCCAAACTTCATAAAGTATTTCATTTTCCTTCCTACTTCCCATTTTCTTCATACCTCACTGCAATTCTTCCTGCTTGTATCCTTATTTTTTCTATTTCTAGCTCTTCTTCCACTATATACCCCGGTGTCTCTTTCTCTAGTCCTAACGTCTACCTCCAGTATTTCTCCTGTATCTTCTCCAGCTCTTGCCATTCCCTCCAACCCCAAATCTCTGCTCCATACAGTACCACACTTCTACCAACTTTTCAAATGATCCATCTCCTTTTCTCTATATCTTTACCAATTATCCTTTCCTAACCCCCATACTTGTCCTACTATTCTATTTCCTTTCATTTTCATCTCTTTTATATGGTTCCATCTTTGTTATTATATCTGATGTTGTAACCTAAGTATCTACACTTATCTACTCTCTCTCTACCTCCTACTCCCCCACTACCATTTCACCTCCTTTCGTCTTCTTTTCTTTTTTTAAATTCCGTAAATTTTTTGTTTTCTGGGACATTTGCTGCTAGTTTTTTATTTTCTAGATATTTCTTCATAAATTTAACTACTCCTCGCATCTCTTCTTCATTTCTCGCTATTGCCACAATGTCATCCGCATAAGCTAAAACCCATATTATTTCCTTCCTATTACTATTCCTCCTACTTGATTTTTTTCCCTTTCCTCCTCAAGATCACTAATGTATATGGAGAATAAGATTGGGCTTAGCGGGACATCCCTGTTTTAGTCCTTTTTCCGTCCTAAATTCTCTACCTAGTTTCCTCCCCTACCCTCGTTCTACACCTTGTTTCTTCGTATATTTCTATTGCATTTTTTATATTCTGTTTATTCTACCTCCTCCATCCTTTTCCATAATCCTCCTCTTTCCACATTATCAAATGCCGCTTTAATGTCTAGAAATATTGCGTACATCTTTCCTCCTTTCTTTGCTAACTCTTACTAATTATGTGCTTAATATGTATATATTGTCTATTGTTCCTCTTCCTTTCCTAAATCCTG
Organism: Abscondita cerata; assembly: GCA_030710515.1. Lineage (NCBI taxonomy): Eukaryota > Metazoa > Arthropoda > Insecta > Coleoptera > Lampyridae > Abscondita > Abscondita cerata. The sequence continues at coordinate 90,968 of JALBCR010003151.1, forward strand.
CTTACTAATCCAGTATTATATTCTTTTCTTCTATTTCTTTTTCCAATTTTTCTAACTATTTCCGCATATATCTTATAGCCCGCATTCATTATACTCATTCATCTATAGTTGTTCGCTTTTTTCTATCTCCCCCTTGTAAATTGGGCATATTATTGCCTCTCTACATTTTCTGGAAACCCTTCTCCTTTCCATATTCTCTCGAATACTTCTCTTACTTTTTCTCTCATTTTTCTCCGATGTACCTCCATTGTTCTCTTTGTATTCCGTCCGTCCCTTCTGCTTTTTCTTTTTTACTTTATTTATTGCTTTCTCCATTTCTTCTTTTTCTATTCTACCCTCTCTGTGTCTTATTCTTTTTTTCAATTTCTTCATTTCTTGTTTTTTTCACTCTCTCCTACAACTTTGTTGTGTTCTTCCCATAAATAATAACATATGTGGCCTTGACCTTTGCTCTATATTTTTCACCTCTTTCAACACATTCTACATCTCTTATTTTGTTTTTCCACAAGTACTTGTTTTAATTTTCCTACTCTGAATCTTTTTATCCTCATCTTCATCTTTCGGTTATAAACTTCGGTTTTTCTTAATAAACTCATCATACATGCAATTGTATTTTCCTTCTACAATTTTGACTCATCTTTCTTGTTTTCATATCTCTTTGTACTATTTCTTCTTCCATACTTTTCTTTATCTCTTATATTTTTTATTTTATTTCTTGCATATCCTCCTTTTTCATAATTTCTTCTTCTCCCATCATCACCATATTTTACCTTTCGCGCCTGTATTTCTTTCCAATACTCATATAATATCTTATTTTTTCTAGTTTTTCATCTTTCTTTATAATTTTTTGCTCTTTTATCTTCCACTATAACCTGGTGTTTTTTCTCCAACCCTAGTTCTTCTTCAATACTTTTCTTGTATCTTATCCAGTTTCTCCCATCTCCACATCTTCTTTCCACATCAACACACTTTTCACTGTTATTTTTCTTTCCCACTCCCATTCCCCTCTCTTTAGTCAACCTTTTTGTAAACTCTGTATTTTTTTTGCCTTTTCTACATTTACTTCTAATTTATTTTTTCAAAATATTTATTCATATGTTCTTTATCCTTATTGTCGTACCTCACCGTATATTTTAGGTATTATTTTATCCCTACCCCATTTCCCTCTTTAGTCTACGTTTTTTTCTTAAACTCAGTATTCTTTGTCTTCTTTAAAAAAACAAAAGAAATTTGGTTACACATACCTACAATAACAAAACAAAAATAAAAGAAAATATTATAAAATAACAATAACTTTCAATTTAACCTAATTATTTTTCTTTTCTGTTTCTCCATCCACTGTCTTCTCTAATTACTTTCCTCATCCATTTGATCCCTTCCCATTTAATTCCCCTCTTTGCTTCTCCTCTTTCTTTTTAATTTTTATTATGTTTTTGTCCGGTTTTCGTAGCAAACTTTACAGTATTCCTTTTATTACTTTATTTATTTTTATTTCAATCTTTTTTTCTCTTTTTCGATTTCTTTTTAAAAAATCCTGCTTGTCCTTTGTTTTTTATTTCGATGATCTCTGTTTCCAATTCTTTTGTATTCTTTCTTTTTCTGGTTTTACACACTTTTCTAAACTGTTTTCTTTTACTTGTATTTATCTATATCCATTTTTCCATTTTTCTAACTTCTTTTCCTCTTCTCATTTCTCTCTTCGCTTTCTTTGGCAGTCTCCATTCCACCATTCAATTTTTGCCCCATTCTCCTTGTTTGTTTGCTGAATCTTCTTATTTAAGTTGCTTCTTTTATTGTTTGTATCCATATTTTTAACTCCTTTTCTATTTCATTCGTTGTTTCTTATTCTTCCTCTACTATTTCCATTTTCCTCTATACCTTTTATACTATCTTTTGTCCATATCTCTTTGTTTATCCATTTCTCTGTTCTGTTCTTCATTTTCTTCATCTTTCCCCCAAAGTTAATTCCAGCGGTTGGTGATCCGCTTCCTCTTCCTCCCTATCTTGAAACTTTCTACGTCTTCTAAACATTTTTATTTACTATTACGTAGTCTATTACCGATTCTTCCATTCCTCCTATAAAAGTAAACTCTTCTTTTCCCTTTCCTCTATGTTGCCGTTTATTATAGTCCATCCTCTATCTTTACATAATTCCTAGCAATTTCATTCCTTGTCCATTTATTTTCTTGTCCATAGATCTCCTCATTTTTACTCTTCCATTATTTACCATCATTCCCCCTCCTTCCCAATTCTTGCATTAAAATCTTCCCCTATTATTAGCTTTTTCTATTTCTCTTCTTGTTGTTTCCATTTCTTTTCCGTATATTGTTATTATGTATCTTTTACTTACTTTTGTCCTTACATTGATTTTCATTAACCCTGTACACTTCTCCCCCTCTTCTTTTCCTACTGCCGCCCATTCCTTTCTGACACCTACTAGTATTCCTCCTTTTGTTTTTCCCCTCTTCTCCGTTCTCTCTCCGCAAATTGTATTTGCCATGTAAAGTCCTCCGGTAACATTTCTTTCCACACCTCCTATCCTTTCTCCTCCATTCATGTTTCCACCATTTCCACCATTATAAATCGCCTTACATATTTCTAAAATTCCTTCTCTTTGTTTTAAACCCATTACATTCCATTTTATTACCTCCTTTCCGCTTTTTTCTTTCTTCCTTTTCTTTATTATCTCCCATTCTTCTGTGACTATCCCATTCCTCCCTATCAACCCACATTTTTTGTATACTACTTTCAGGCTCTTACCATCCTTTTCCATTTTTTGCCTCTTGCCTTATCTTCATTTGGACGTCCCTTTCTTTTTAGTCATGTCATCGTCTATGTAAATTCTATTTTCTATCACTCTCTTTTCTTTATTATCTCTATTTTATCTTCCATGCTTCTCATTTTTATTAACACTATACCTCTTCCTATTTCAATTGCCTCTTCAATGTTTGTTTCCATCTTCATCTCTTTCTTTATCATATTTTTCATTTTCCTTTGTATCTCTTCTCTTCCTCCTTGTACATTTAGTCCTCTGACTACCATATTTTTTTCTTTTTTCTTTCTCCATATTTTCTACCCTTTTCTCCAAGTTTTCCACTTTCTCTTCTAATCTTTTACATTTATTTTCCAACTTTTTATTTATCTTTTATGTCTTCTCTTATCTCTCTAATTTCTTCATTAATTTTTTTGATTCGTTTTATCTGTTTTATTGCGTTCAACATTTCTTTCCAAATTTTGTTCCTCTTCATTCATTCGCCCTAGTTCTCATTCATTTATTTTTTCTTCTTTCCTCTATCCTCCTCCTTTTGGCGAGTTTCCCATTTTTAAGCTCTTTTAAATATCTTATACATCTCCTCTTCCCTCATTCTCTTTTTGTATCTGACGTTGACCCCTCTGAATCCGACATTTTCTATTTTTTTTTTACTATAATTTAACTTGAACTATTGTCTATTACTAGATTTCTTTCTGTTAATTTATTTACATGGTAATCTAACGTAATTTAATTGTAATTGTTGTTATTTCCAATCTTTGTGCACGCGTGATATGCGTAATTTTATCTCTCGCACGCCGCGCGTTATCTCCGACCGCTTACACTTTCACTTTAATGAAATTTCCACCTTCACTATCTCTACCGTTATTTCTTATTATTTTTAATTACCATTTACTAAATTATTTTCACTCGCTTTATACACGTCTTTACTTCACAACTTCTCAACACCGAATCTTTTGACTTCTAATTTCTTTTTTTTCAAATATTTATCCATCTACTCTTTATCCTCATTGTCGTACCTCACCGTATATTCTAGATATTTTTCTTCCCTCTCCCATTCCACTCTCTTCGCCTACCTTTTTCTTTGTAAACTCCGTAATTTTTGTCTTTTCTACATTTACTTCTAATTTCTTTTTTTCAAATAATTATCCATCACCTTTATTATTTCTTTCATCTGCTCTCCTGTTTTGCCAAAGTCATCATATCATTTGCTAAAACCTCTTCCGTGTTTTTCACAACAATCCTCTTTTACCTTATCAAATGCTGACTTTAGATCTACAAATTACTTAACCGAATCAATAATTAGTTGTGTATAATTAAATTTTCAACAACTTTTATTTGAAGAGAAAATTATATTGAGTAGGAAACTGAAGAACAGAGAATATAAGATGTTAAAGCAGAATAGAAAAACAAATTACAAAATAAAGGAAATAAAGACAGACAAAATGAACGAAAAATAGAAAGAAAAAGATATTCTGGAAAAAAAACTTAGCGATAAGAGAAATAGAAGTAAATAATTGAGATATGTTAAAGATGGAAACTAAAAAATAAAATAGAAAAGTACTAGGGATAAAAGGAAAAGCAAAATATTTTGAAAAGAAAATAGTAAGAAAAAGAAGGTGATACACGAGCATATTGAGAAAAGAAAACAAAAAGAAAGCAAATTTTATTTTACTATAAAATGTAGAAGGTATAAAAAATAAAAAAGACGATGGCGAGACATACAGAATGGAAAACTATGGAAACGAAATTGAAATAACAAATTAAAAAACTAAAACAATAATAATAAAATAAGGGATGGGAAAATGATAGAACAAAAGAGAGTAGAAAAGAAATTGATAAATGGAAAGAAAGGTTTTAAGGAAATCAAACAGGAGGGAAGAAGAGAAGACCATTTCATACATTAAGTGAGAAGAGGAAACTGTAGTAGATTATTGGGTAATGAACAGAATAGAACAGAAAAAAACATGGTACTAATTACAAAAAAGTAATATTGAACAAAGGGGAACAATAAAAGAAGAAAAATAAGAATTAAAAAAAAATGTATGAAGGAAAGTATAGAAAGACATACAAGATGTGTAAAGACAGATGAAAAGTAGAAATTGATAAGAACAAATAAAAAAAGAGAAGAAATAAGTTGGCTTTTAGAATGGTCAAAATAGAAATTAAAAAGAAAGTGACAAAATAAGAAATAAAAATAAAATTAAAGAGACAAAGGCACAAGTTTAAGAAAGTCTGCAAAAAGTAAATAAAGAGAATCGAAAGTGAAAGAAATATGGAATTGTTGACTGGAAGGTAGAAGTAGATTAATAAATTGAGTTGGAGAAATTAAATAAGAAGTAAAAGTGGAAGGAAAATATTAAAGAGGAAGACATATTAAAGAAGAAGTATAAGAAGGTAAGGAATAATGTGAACACAGAATACAAAGGAAAAGGAAAAGACCCAGAATTCGTCAATTCGTTGAAAAAATGATTTTGATAAAGACTGAAGAAGAGTAATAATATATCCAAAGATAAATATGGAGAAGGAAATAAAGAAATAAAATGAGAAAACATAGCCAATTTCTGATTTGAATTTTTTGCGTGTTTCATTTGAGGAAGCAATACAAAAAATTTATAAAATAACGAAGTGCAGGAGATAGCGGGTTTTTGAACAAAAAAATGACCAAGACAGTAATTCTGCTCTCACTTTATATAGTGATTCTCTCTCTGTCGTATTGTATGAATAATCTATTGCTTGTTCATTAGCACACTTAAAATATTTCTTGTTTGTTTATTTTTATATTCTTCACTACTTATCATGTTTTTTGATTTTATTTATAGGGTTATTTAATATTTTTCTAAAAAACTTTTATTTTTGATCTCTGTCTTTTGAAATGTTTATTTCTGTGACAACACCTACTCTTTTGGCAGTTCAATGTAGCCGTCCACTGTCAGAAAACAGTTTTGAAGCAAATGCCAGCCACAGTTCCTTCATCTTAGGAAGCGAAAATTACAAGTGGTGATACCTGGAGGGTATGTAGAACGATAAGTACTTCTCAGTCCCATCGATAGAGCAAATCAACCATAGATTACGCAGCATGTGGCCGGGCATTTTATACAAAATGATTGGGACGTTTTACAATAGTAGTAGTAGCAGTATGTATTTATTTGCTTTTTTATATTACAAATGATTCGTATTTACACCTTAACCCCACTTTACATAAAAACAAAAAATAAAACCAAATTTTTTTTCTTCTTTTTTCACTCTCCTTTCACCTTCCTTCTTCTTTGCAGTATATGGTCCATCCACTTCTTTTCTTCTTCTTTCTCTGACAATATCACCCTTCTTTCTCTCATCTCTTCTCTCAATTCAGAGCACCTTAAGCTCATGTGTTCGACACTTTCCCACTCCTTCCTACGTAGCCTACACATTCTTCTACTGTCCTCCCACCAGTATCTATTTTCCCACTCTTCGTTCCCACATCTAAATCTTGCTATCATTTTTTTCAACTTCCTGTCTTTCTTTAAATATTTGGGCATCCCTTCTGTCAGAATTTCCATGTATTTAGTATTGTATGTTCCTTCCCTTATTTTTGACATTCTTTCTTGTTTTCTTCTCAATCTTGCACTCATTTTCCACAATATACCCCAGTATTTCCCTGTCTAATTTTAATAACCATCTCCAATATTTTTCTTGTATTTTTCTAGCTTACTCCATTCTTTCTACCCCCATAATTCTGCTCCGTACAGCATTACACTCTTTATCAGCCTATCAAATATCCACCTTCTCTTTTCTATGTATTTCCCAAATACCCTTTTTCCTAACCCCCACACCTGCCCTAGTATTTTTTCTTCTTTTCTCGTCAGCTCGTTTATATGTGCCTCATCCTTATTGTTATACATCAGAGTGTATCCCGAATATTTCATTTCTTTCACATTTTTTATCCTCTCTTCCCCCCATTTCCAATCTTCATTTCTTCTTCCCCTCTTCCTTTTGAAACATAACCATTTTAGTTTTTTCACATTTACTTGTAAATTCTTCCTGTCCAAGTAGTTCATTATTGTTTTCATCATGCTTTCCATCTGCTTATTTCCTTTCGCCACCATCACCATATCGTCCGCGTATGCCAACACCCACACCTTTACTCCTCCTATTACAATTCCTCCATTTTGTTTTCTTTCCAACTTTTCTCCAATTCTACTATAAATGTCGCGAATAACAGTGGGCTGAGCGGACACCCTTACCTTAATCTTTTGCCTTAAATTTAGTTTTTTGTATATTTCTTCTAGCTTTCATACCATATCTTCTTCCACCTCATTTTTCCTTAGCACTTCCCACAATTTCTTTCTGTCAACATTGTCAAAGGCAGCTTTGATATCGATAAACAGCGCAAATACCTTTCCCCTTTTTTCCCTATCTCATTATTTACTAATTGCCTTAATATGTATATATTATCTATTGTTCTCCTTCCTTTCTGAATCCCGCTTGCCAGTCTCCGATGATTTCTTTATTTTTATTTCCTTTACTAACATTTTCTTTAAAATAGTTGCATATAGTTTGTAACCTGCGTTCAATATGCTCACTCGTCTATAGTTGCTTTTGTCTCTTTTCTCTCCCCTTGTACACTGGACATATTAATGCTACACGCCATTCTTGTGGGAACCCTTCTCCTTTCCAAATCTTGTTTAATATTCTTCTCATATTTTCTCTTGCTCTTTTACCCGTAAATTTCCATTGTTCTCCTTGTATTCCATCCGGGCCCGTTGCTTTTCCTATCTTTACCTTAGTGTTCGCTTCCTCTATTTTCACTTTTGTAATTACTCCTTTTATTTCTCTTTTTCTTCATTCTGTTCCGTTACCTTTCTTCTTTCTGCCTCTTTTCTTTCTAACAATTCCATACATTGTTATTTCCATTCTTTCAACTTTAGTTCACCCTTTCTCTTTACATCTTTCTTTCTTTCCTTATTCAGTATTTTTCAGACCTGCTCCTCACTCTTTATTAACCCTATTTTTTCTTCCAACTCTTCCATATATTTGATTTTGTCCTTCTTCACATTCTTTTTATATGCTCTTTTTAGTTCTTTATACTCTTCTATCTCTATCTCCCTCTTCTTAATTTTTCCTTCCACTCCTCATCTCTCTTTTTTTATTTTACATTGTTTATTCCACCATTTCTTTCTTCCTTTTCTTTTACCATGTATCTGTCGGTATCTTTTGGTCTCCATTATTCTTTGCATTTTCTCTTTTATCTCTCTCAACCCTTCCTCCACTCCTTCCTTCTTCTATTCTACCTCTTCTATTTTTTGGCAATATTTCCTCGTACTCTCCTCTGTCCATATATTTCTTTCTATCCATTTATTTTCTTCTATTTCCTTCACCCAAGTTTCCTTCTTTAGTTTCACTTCTAGTGGCTGATGGTCCGACTCATCTCTATCGCCAACTTTGAAACTGTTTATTTCCTCCAGCCCCTCTTCATTTACTTTCCCTTTTCTCCTATATATGTGTATTGACCTCCACCCCCTTTCTCTATATTACCGTTCAGTATTGTTTATCCTTTTTCCTCACAAAGATCCAACAACTCCTTCCCTTCTTGATTCATCTTTTTATCCATGCTCTCTCTTTTCCTCTCCATTTCGTTTACTAACATTCTACCTTTTTCTCCAATTCTTGCATTTCAATTCTCTCCCATAATTGTAATTCTCCTTTCTTATTCCTTTTCCAATGCTTCTATATCGTTTCTTATCTGCTTCATATTCTGTCCATATACCGTTATCACTTTATACTTTTCCTTTGCTTTTCTTTCCATGTAATTTACCATGATTCCTTTCTTCTACACTTTTTCGTCTACCTCTTGTGTTTTCCAGTCTTTTTTAACTCCTGTTAGAATTCCACCTCTGGCTCTTCCCTTTTTTTCTTTTCTTGTCGCGAATTGTATTTTCCAAATGTGCTCTTCTGGTAACTTATCTTTTCATTCCTCCCATTCTCTGTCTTCTAACCATGTTTTCGTTAACCCTATCGTATCGAACTTCTCTATGTACTTCCAAAATTCAACCTCTTTGTTTTTAATTTCCGCCACATTCCAAAACATTAACTCTCGTTGCTTCACCTTTTTAATTTTTTGTCCTTTATCTTTGCCTTTCTGTCTTGCTTTGGTTTGACTTCCCCTCAACCTACTAGTTTTTTGTGCCGTTTATTTCTGTTTTTCCTATTATCTCATTCCACTTCCAACTTCGGCCATCCACTACTAGCTTTTTATACTATATTTTTACCATTTTCTCTTGTTTTCTGTATTTTCTTGTTTCTTCTCTTAGCTTCTTTTGTACTTCTCTCTCCTTCTTTGTCAGGTCGTCTTCCATATAAATATTTGTCCCTTTAAGCAGCCCCTTCTTCTTAATTATCTCCATTTTGTCTTTAGTGTGATCTCATCCTAACTATTATAATCCCCTGTGTTATCCTCTTCGCTTCCTTCACCTTTTTCTCCACAAAAATTTTTTTAAATAAATTTCTCCATCTTGCCTATTACTTTTTCTTTTTTTTCTTCCATATCAATTCCTTTTATCACAAGGTCGTTCCTTCTCTTTTCTTTTTCAATCTCCTCCATTCTTTTTTCCATCTATTGTATATGATTTTCCATTCTATTTATCTTTACCTCTAATTTGTGCTTTTCCTTTCTCATTTCTTCCATCTCTTTATTAAATATCTTATTCATTTCTACCATTTTGTATTCATTTTTTCTTGATCTTCTCTCATCATTCTTATTTCTTTCAGCATTTCTACACATAATTCTCTCACGCCCTCTTCCGCCCTTTCTCCTACTTGATGATCTTTTAACTCTCGTACTTTTTCTCTATACTTCTTCTAGTGTCTCTTGACCTTTTCTTTTCTTTCCGACGACGTGCCTTTGTTTTCACATTGGCGGAGTTCTAAGGAAATTTCGAACTTAGTGTGTCTAGCTATTCTACGAATTGTTTGGCGTCGTTCATTCACCATTAGTGCTACTGTTTTGTAAGGCATTAAAAAGTTGTAGCAATCTTCTTGAAGACCTTGATGACACTATTATAATGTACGACAACAAGCTAATAGAAGGCGCGGTTCTTAACGCCATTACGCATTATAATTTTGATCTTATTCCTAATTTTTTCATATTTCTTTTACTCCAAATTCTAGTTTTTTTAGTGTTTATTATAGGTACATTAGGATAGCGAAAATGCATTGATTGCAGACATTGAGGTAATGATTGGCTGTTAGGTACATATTTTAGTTTATTGGACTCTGTCCATGCCAGTCTTTTACAAATTGTTTGTTCAATGCCAGCAAGTAGCCTTAGTTTTTGGTGCATCAAGTAGAAATTGTTGTTTTTAAAGTTGCAAGAAACTGACTATCAGAAATTTGGTCAAGGTTACCAGGTGTAAGTCCCTTCGCCATTTTATATTTGGTTTAGTGAAATACAACCGGCGGACATGTTTCCAGTTGCTGCTCTACATACGTGATTACAGTTTCTATGATTACGAGAAATTTGCTCAGGTTTTGGATGTCTTCATAATCTTATTAATTGTTTCGGTTATGATATTAGCTGGAGCATAATTTAGCATTTTGCTCAAATATTTTGAACGCGTCTCATTCTCATGTTCAGTATTTGCAAAGTGGTTTGGTTCTAATTTGTTTTATCTTCAATACTTTCACATCTATCTATAACTATAGCAATTGTTTTAGACTACGCTTTTACGTCAACACTACATGCAAAGCTTCTCAGAAATTTGAATCATTTGATCGATTTTTATCATCATTTTAATTGTAAACTAATCATATCAGCCATAAAACTGATTGTCATGGTTTTATCTTCCACATCACTTTCACTAGTTGCAGTTGCAGATTCATCTTCAAGTATTTCAGATAGAATATGACACAACACCTACTTTTAGTGTTTTGGATAATTTTTATACTCTTATACCAGAAAGCGCTCAAAACTCAGTTTTTATTTATATGTGCAAAGGTTATCATGTGACGAGATACGTCGAGATCATGGCTGTGATAGTACGGACAAGAGCATTTTGAACGACTGCACTAATACCAGTAATAGAATTGGTGACCTTCAGATCACACTGGGGGCTATATTTTGGTTTCAAAAATTATTCCAATAATAAATATTTTTGACACCATATGATCTTTGTAGATTTATTTTAATTACTTTTGTATTATTGACTATACCCATGGTTACCTAAAAATACTTCATTCAGACTTCATTCCAATTTTAAATTAACAATTGAAATATTTCATTCCTAGATTTCTAGTAACTTTTATCAAGCTTTGCCGTGTATCAAAACTTGCGAACGACGTTTCGCTGTTCATGCTGAGGATAACTACACTGTTTCTCTGCCGTTTGATTTTTTTATTATCTATAGGTTGTCAAAATTCATTTAGTGATCTGTTTTGGGTGTGTGTGTTTTACCACTGCCGATTATCAAATTGTTTTGAATCATTTACGCTGTTTTCGTGTTTGTCCTAAGTAACACTTCTCACACTGGCATGTGATCTTGTAGGCACTTTTTGTTCTTGGTAACTTACTTTGAGTTGTTAGTAAATACTGCTTGATTGACGTGGTTGTTCCAATACGTACTTGTATCTTTTGCTTCTTTAGAAATCTACCTATCTTGTCAGTGACTCATGTTATGTAATGTAAATATCGTTTCCGGATTTGTTTGTTTATTTTAATTTTCGTGGCGCCAATGTCTGTGTAACCATTATTCTTAAGAGTTTCTACAAGATTCATTTTCTCATTAGCTAGATGTTGCTTATCTCTGATGGTTTTGGTTTGTGAGATGATGAGATGTGGCGTGTACATATCTATCAATGTGCACACTTTTTCCAAAAATCTAAAATTTTAATAGTGTTCTACATTGTTTTAGTTATTTTAAACATTGTTCTAAAATAATTAAAACTATAAGCTCCAAAATTAAATTATTTGTTTGAGCCGGCACCCGCTGGAATAAAGCAATTGCTAAAAGAACAGCTCAAAAATGAGCTTGATTTGTTTGACGACTCACATCTTGCAACATCTTCAGATTCTGTGTTGTTTCATAAACATCCTTCTGATTGTGAGCAACAGTGCGTGAAAGAGACAGTGAAATAAAATATATTTAGAAAAGATAGTAAGCATTAATTATAAGCACAAATAAAAAATAAACAATTTTAAGCTAGCATACTGTGCTGCATTGTTCTACTTGTTTTAAAGATTGTTACGAAGAACATCTCCATAAGCATACAATTTTTAGTGCATGTTTTGCGGTCTAACAAAGTTTGAAAACAAAAACGACAGGTTTCAGAAAAAACACGTTTTTCGATTAATAAAAGAAAAGTTTAGGTGTAGACTCAAAATTTGGAAGTTCCATTCAGTTGCTTCAAACTACCATTTACTCATTAAAGCACGGCTACAAAAGCGTGCCTAATAGAGTGCCGCCATTAGGGCGCGTTCAGTTTTAGGTGCAGAGGCTTTTGGACGCAGAAACGTTTGGGTGCAGAGACTTTTACACGAAAGAATACGAAGTACATGAGAATTTTGGTCATTTTGTACTAAATGTAAAAAAAAGCATCGTACTCACAACTTACATAAAATGTAAAAGTAATCAAGCAAGCAACACTTAAAATTAAAAAAAATTAGAAACCTATTTTGAATCGCCAAGATTATTTTGAAAAGAGCATGTTACATGGAATCTAATTGGGTTTAATTATAATCCTTTAATCATACTATGCAACGTTTCGTGCAGGCCTGAAGAAGTGAGGCCTTTAAAACAAAAATAAACAAAAAAAATGACTATTTTTTGTTTGAAATGCCTGAAGAAGTGCACATTCTGCTACACAAAACGTTGCCTACACAAACTACATAGTGGTTTTTGGTGCCCCTCCTCAACAAAGAACAAATCATTAAAAAAAATAATATTAAACATTACAAAAAAAATACAACAAACAAACAAACAAACACAAAACTACCATATATACAGGGTGTTTCAAACTTTGGAAAAGGTCGTTTCATCGAACATTAAGAGGAACCTTTGCTATAAGTTTGTTTTTTAAACGTACCCCTTATTTAGTTACATCATATCCAAGGAGATGATTATAATTGGGTTTTTAATTTTTTTCTTGAAAATGGGTCAAGGTGAAATTTTACTTGAGACATACACTTTATTTTTAAGAAAAATTTTACTTTTTCGGGGTTTTAGGGGGAAAATTAACACCAAATTTCATGTTTTAATTGAAACTGTTCTGTAGGTTAGAATTTTTAAATTTTAAAAACCTGCATTGCTTAAAAATCTTTAGTTTTTTCTCTAAAGTTGTAGGTGTTCAAGTAAAGGAATAAAATGCACTGAAATCTTGTACATCTTCTATGCATAAAAGTTTTCAGTTTTTCCAGTAACGTTCGTGTATCTAAACGTTTTTGAGACACGCCACTGCTTTGATTTAAAATTAAGATTAATTTTGAAATTGTAAGAATTGAGGATTCTACAGCCGGGGTCAAAATTTATTTTAACAATTTTGAAATTTACTTCTACTTTGTGCAAAAAGGTGCTTGGGTTTTCGTAACTTAGCAGGGGTTAGTTTAAGATAAAATTTTATTAGAAATCCCCTACTTAATTTTCGATATGAAAACACCTCCTACATTTTTCACGCACGTTTAAAACGCAATGAGTCGATGCATATGTTTGTGCGATTTTTAATATATTTTATTTTATTTTAATTTTCCTACCTCACACTTTCTAGAAGCTTCATCTTCAAATAAGTTCCGCCTAAAAGAGGAAAAGCCATTTTTTCTTTCAGTAAATCGTTGGATTTTTGATTTAAATTGTTATTTTTTTAATTGTGAACTTATTGTTTAAGTTACGAATATTGTTTTTAAAGCAGGTATTTGAATTTTGAAAAAAGGGGGCCAGCTTAAATTTTTTAATTTGTGTGTTTATAGTTTAATTTGTGAGTTAAAATTTTAAAATTAGGGTTCATTTTTTTGGTATTGTTAATTTTAATGATTAGGAATACACTTGAAGTCGTCCAATGCAATTTTTTATGTTATTAAGTAAATATAAAAACTACTATAGTTTCGATCTAATTAATCGTTATTTAAGGTCACCTTTAGTTGCGTAACTAAAAGGATTAACACATTTCAACAATCGATAGGATGTAACAATTTTAAGTGAGTGATTTTTTAATCTTGAGCTTATAGTGTGAGTTATGGTTTAGTTTTTTAAAACTCTGTTTAGAACCATTAAAACAATATAGAACAGTATTAAAATTTTGATTTTGGAAAAAAGGTAACAGCTGAAAAAGTTTTTAATCATGAGCTTATTTTTGAGTTATGGATTTGTACTTTTGAAACAATGTTTGAAACCATTAAATCAATGTAGAACAGTATAAAAATTTTAGATTTTTGAAAGAAAAGGTCCAGTATATTTATTTTTTTAATTTGTGAGGTTGTAGTTTAAGCTATAAACTTGATTTTAGAAACACTGTTTAGAAGTATTAAATTAATAGAACAGTATTAATATTTTAGATTTTGCAAAAAAACTGTCATCTTATTTATTTTTAAATTTGAATGCTTAAAGTTTGAGTTACCAATTTGTTTTTTAAAGCAATGTTTAGAACCATTAAAATATTGTAGAGCAATATTAATATTTTGAATTTTTTGAAAAAAAGGGGTAATAGTTTATATATTTTTTTAATTTGTGAGGTTATAGTTTTATTTGTTCTTATGAAACAATGCTTAAAACCATTAACAGAGTGTTAGATTAAATTATTTTTAATTTGTAAACGTATAGTTTGAATAATAAATTTGTATTTTTAAAACAATGTGTAAAACAATTAAAACAATATAGAACTGTATTAGAATTTTGGAAGAAGTGGTCAACTATTTTTTTTAGTTTGGGAGTTTATAGTATGAATTAAGAATTTGTTCTTTTGAAACAATATTCAAAATTAGAATAATGTAGAGCAGTATTAATATTTTGGATTTTTGAAAAGAGGGGTAGCAGTTTAATTTTTTTTTAATCTGTGAGGTTATAGTTGGAGTTATGAATTTGTTCTTATGAAACAATGTTTAGAACCATTAAAACTACGTAGAACGGTAATAATTTCTGATTTTTAAATTTTAAGTTAAAGCAGGCTCAATTAAAACACTATAGAACTGTATTAGAATTTTGGAATTTTGGAAAAGTAGTCAGCTTAATTTTTTTTTAGTTTTAAAGTTTATAGTTTGAATTAAGATTTTGTTCTTTTGAAGCAATATTTAAATTCATTAGAATAACGTAGAACAGTTTTAAAATTTTGGATTTTGGGAAAAAATGTGTTAGCATAATTTTTTTTGTTTGAAAGCATATAGTTTGATTTATAGATTTGTTTTTATTAAAAAATGTTTCAAACCATTAAAGCAATGTAGAACGGAAATAAAATTTTGATTTTTGAATAAAAGATGCTAAAATTTTTGTTTTTAATTTGTGAGCTTATAGTTTGAGCTATGAATATGTTTTTTAAAACAATGTTTAGAACCATTAAAACAGTGTAGAACAGTATTAAAGTTTTGGATTTTTGGAAAAAGGGGTAACAATTTTCTTTAATCTGTAAGGTTATAGTTTTATTTGTTTTTATGAAACAATGTTGAAAACCATGTAGAATGTAGAACGGCATGAAATTTAAAATTTTAGAAAAAGAAGGTTAGATTAAATTTTCTTTTAAATTTGTAAACGTATAGTATGAATTATAATTTTGTATTATATTAACAATGTTTAAAACAATTAAAACAATATATAACTGTCTTAGAATTTTAGATTTTTGGTAGAAGGGGTCAGTTTAACTTCTTCTTAATGTGGAAGCATATACTTTGACTTAAGAATTTGTTCTTTGTAACAATAGTTAGAACCATTGAAGTAATGTAAAAATGTATTAAAATTTTGGATTTTTGTGAAAAGAGGTGCTAACTTAAAATATATTTTTAAAATCTAAGTTTATAGTTTCAGTTAAGATTTTTTTTAAACAATGTATAAAACCATGAAAAAATGTAGAACAGTATTAATTATTTTAATTTTAAGAAAAAGGGTTTTAACTTAATTTTTTTAAATTTGTGAGGTTATAGTTTTGTTATAAATTTGTTTTTAAAACAATGTTCAGAACTATTAAAATAGTGTTGAACAGTATTAAAGTTTTGGATTTTTGGAAAAAGGAGTAACTGGTTAATTTTTTTTAAACTGTGAGGATATAGTTTGAGTTATGTATTTGTTTTAATGAAACAATGTTTAAAACCATTAAATCAATTTAGAATACCATTAAAATGTTGAAAACAATTAAAATAATGTAAAACTGTATTAGAATTATAGATTTTTGGAAGAAGGGGTCAGCTTAACTTTTTTAATTTGGAAGTTTATAGTTTGAATTAAGAATGTGTTCTTTTGTAACAATATTTATAACCACTAAAATAATGTAGAACTATATTAAAATTTTGGTTTTTGTAAAAAGGATGCCAACTTAAAATATATTTTTAAAATCTAAGGTTATAGTTTGAGTTAGAATATTTTTTTAAACAATGTATAAAACCATGAAAACAATGTAGAACGGTATTAATATTTTGGATTATTAGAAAAAGAGGGTTAGATTAAATTGTTCTTTTAAATTTGTATACGTTTAGTATGAATTATAAATTTGTGTTTATAAACAATGTTTAAAACAATTAAAACAACATAGAACTGTTTTAGAATTTTGAATTTTTAAAAAGGGGTCAGCTTAACTTTTTTAATTTGGTAGCATATAGTTTGAATTAAGAATTTGTTCTATTGTTACAATATTTAGAACCATTAAAGTAATGTAGAACTGTATTAAAATTTTAGATTTTTGTAAAAAGGGGTGCCAACTTAAAATATATTTTAAAAATCTAAGTTTATAGTTTCAGTTAAATTTTTTTTTTTTGAAACGCTGTATAAAACCATGAAAACAATGTAGAACGGTATTAATATTTTGGATTTTAAGAAAAAGGGGTTTTAACTTACATTTTTTTTAACTTGTGAGTTTATATTGTTTTTTAAAACAATGTTCAGAACTATTAAAACAGTGTTGAACAGTATTAAAATTTTGGTTTTTGGAAAAGGGGTAACTTACAAATATGTAAGGTTGTAGTTTTGTTTGTTCTTATGAAACAATGTTTAAAACCATTAAAACAATGTAGAACGGCATGAAATTTTGGATTTTTAAAGAAAAAGGGTTAGATTAAATTGTTCTTTTAAATTTGTAAACGTATAGTATGAATTATAAATTTGTATTTTATTAACAATGTTTAAAACAATTAAAACAATATATAACTGTCTTAGAATTTTGGATTTTTGAATTAAGAATTTGTTCTTTTTAAAATATTTAGAACCATTAAAGTAATGTAAAACTGTATTAAAATTTTGGATTTCTGTAAAAAAAGGTGCCAACTTAAAATATATTTTTAAAATCTAAGTTTATAGTTTCAGTTAAGACTTTTTTTTTTGAAACAATGTATAAAACCATGAAAAAAAATGTAGAACAGTATTAATTATTTTGATTTTAAGAAAAAGGGGTTTTAACTTAATTTTTTTTTTTAATTTGTGGGGTTATAGTTTTAGTTATAAATTTGTTTTTTAAAACAATGTTCAGAACTATTAAAACAGTGTTGAACAGTATTAAAGTTTTGGATTTTTAGAAAAAAGGGGTAACTGTTTAATTTTTTTTTTAAACTGTGAGCATATAGTTTGAGTTATGTATTTGTTCTAATGAAACAATGTTTAAAACCATTAAATCGATACCATTAAAATTTTGGATTTTAGAAAAAGGGGCTAGCTTAAATTGGTTTTTTATTTGTTAACTTATAGTGTGAATTATAAATTTGTTTTTTTTCAAACAATGTTTAAAACAATTAAAATAATGTAGAACTGTATTAGAATTATAGATTTTTGGAAGAAGAGGTCAGCTTATCTTTTTTAATTTGAAGTTTATAGTTTGAATTAAGAATTTGTTCTTTTGTAACCATTAAAGTAATGTAAAATTGTATTAAATTTTGGATTTTTGTAAAAAGAGGTGCCAACTTAAAATATATTTTTTAAAATCTAAGTTTATAGTTTCAGTTAAGATTTTTTTTTGAAATAGTGTATAAAACCATGAAAATATGTAGAACGGTATTAATTATTTTGATTTTAAGAAAAGGGGTTTTAACTTAAACTTGTGAACTTATAGTTTTAGTTATGGATTTGTTTTTTGAAACAAAGTTTAAAACCATTAAAACAATGTAGAACAGTATTAAAAATTTAGGATTTTTGGAAAAAGGGGTTCCAACTTAATTTTTTTTTAACTTGTGAGCTTATAATTTTAGTTATTTAATACAATGTAGATTTTTTGAAAACTTTTCATAGATTTGTTCTTTTAAAACAATGTTTAGAATCATTAATACAATGTAGAACAGTATTAAACTTTTGGATTTTTGAAAAAAATGGGTGGCAACTTAAATTTGTTTTTCATTTGCGAGGTTATGAATTGGTTCTTTTGAGGTAATATTTAGAACCATTAAGAGATGTAGAACAGTAATAAAATTTTAGATTTTTGGAAAAGGTGTGCCAACTTAATTTTTTTTAATTTGTAAGCTTAAAGTTTGTTTGTTTGAAAAAATTTACTACTACATTATAAAATGTGTGTATTCTAGCAACATTTTCATTTAATTAAGTGTTGGGTAATGCTTCTCAGAGAACAGTTCCAATTAGTGGGTTAATTAGTCTTCGATTTGTGCCAACAAGTTTCTAAGCTTTCTTCAATTGTTAGTGACAAAACTTTGAAATAATTTCATCAAACATACTTTGAGAAAATGAAAAGTTAAACCACATCGTCCTCAACCTGGAATTTATTGGATTTATTAGTATAGGGCGATTTTCAATTTTGGCACATTCTGTTAGTTAAATGTTAAATGTTTTATTTTTATTGCATAGAATGCTTACATTTTTCATCAAAATTTTGTAATTAATTGCTAAATTATTCACTTTTTGGATTAAAACGAAGCGACCTCAATTTTCGTAGTAAAGTTCAGACAAAATGAATGTTTCTTTAATGATGTTATCAACAAGCCGTACATCGTTCAAGATTGTGCTTAGAAAGTGCAATTGAATCAAATTTAAATGTAAAGAAATTTCTTTTTATAGACAGAAAAGCGCTTGTGTGTGCATAACTTTTAAACGAACAAAAAAGTCAGAACGAAGAACAAATTGCTTATTAAAGCGACCGTCAATCATATACGTTAAGAAAAGAAACTCTTCGATCCGAATCTTGACTTTCCGAGTGTTTACTTAAATTTAAAATTAATCAAATACAGTTTCACCTTAGTTTTTACCAGAATTAATTCACAATTTTTGTGAGATACCCTACTTAACAAGCATTACACAAGAACAACAACAATTTATAATTAATTTTGGTTTTGACGGCCGCAAGTAAGTGTTTTGCATATAATGCATTTATTACACCTTGGATAATGAGATAAGGTTAATAATACTCAATCTGTTATTAACTTAAGACGTTTCTGTGTTCATTGTATGCGATTAAGATTGGTCGAAGTTATTATGAAAGTTATGAAACTTAAATAAAAGTCGCTGGACGTAGGTGCGGTATGCGGCTTATAAGATACCGGAATAACGTGCGGAAATCGGAAATGCACGCTCGTTTTTTTCTCTCGGACACACACACATCAACATCCTTTCACTTCATATTTGGAACGTATACCAAAATTCATTTAATTTCGTAATCGGTTCTTAAGAGCACCGTAGTTACATAATTTTTTAGTTTGACCAAAAAATATAGTAATTTTGTGACCCCACTTGAAGCATTGGTAGGGTAAAACCCCACATGTGTACGTTACTGAATTACCTACATCTTTCAATGGGGAAAGTCAAAGGCATCTAAGAAAGATAGGTCCGGTATAAAACCGACGTTGTCTGGTGGAAATCTAGTAGACCGACGGTGTTACGAAGCCAAAGGAACCCCAAACGGGGGTTACATCTAAAATGCGGTGGCTTGCTTTATTGGTTAGTGCGTGCGTTTAAGTGTTTAACACTAATTTTATTTAATTGTTTTAGGTACTAATTGCATGCTTTGCAATTCCATCATATACAAAATCAACTAGTGTTTCGCGCGTTAAAAGATCATTTCACAAGCCGCAAGGTTACTGGACGAAAACTGATATGGAAACCCGAATGGGTTAAAGTTTGGCATACGCATAAAAATTAATTTGGAAACCAGATCAGAAACGAATTCAAGTTCCAATATGGAAAGAGATTCAAGTGCCAATCTGGAAAGAGTATCAAGTGCCAGATTGGAAATTAATCACGAAGCCTATTTGGAAAGAAATTCAAATTCCTGCGTGGAAAGAAATACAAGTGCCATTCTGGAAGGAGATTCAAGTACCAGCATGGAAAGAAATTCAAGTTCCCGAATGGATCGAAATTAAAGTTCCAGATTGGAAGGAGATACAAGTGCCTGATAAAAGCAAATTTGGAAACCAATTTGGAAAGAAATTCAAGTGCCGATTTGGAAAGAACATCAAGTACCCGATTGGAAAAAGATTTGGGTGCCCGTTTGGGTTAAAGAAGGTATTCACGGAGATCATTATTTAGGTAAAGATCATCACGGAAATGAATATACCGCCCACGATATCTGGAAGAAGAAACTTATATGGAAACCGGAATGGAAAAATTTGAGGACGGAAAAGAAACAAATTTGGGTTCCAGAAAAGAAACTCGAGTGGATACCTGAATGGAAGACTATTTGGCGGGTAGAGAAACAACAAATTTGGCGGCCCGAAAAGAAGCAAATTTGGAAGACGCACAAGAAACAAATTTGGCTGCCAAAAAAGTACAAGAATGGAGAACGGAAAAAACAAATTTGGATACCAAAGAAAGAGTTGATTTGGAAGCAGGATAAGGTGCAGATTTGGAGAACTGAAAAGAAACAAATTTGGGTTCCTGACAAGAAACTGATTTGGAAAGATGAATGGAAGCAAATTTGATTCCGATTTGAAGGAGATTCAAGTACCTGCTTGGAAAAGATCTGGCACCCGATTTGGCAAAGTTTTGGGTGACGGTGCACCACCACGATGATCACGGTCACGGTTGGCGATGACCAGGTTCACGTCTACGTTTTCTGTAAATATAATCTTTTTCTTCTTCATTGTACATATAGAAAATATCTATGTCGTTAAAAAATATTATTTGTACGAATTTGTTACTGTTGTAATTAAGTCAAATATATTGTGTAAGATCTTAGATTTGAGTTTAACCTACATTACCTGGGGTGTAATCGCGTGCAACTAAACATTTCAATTAGAAGATGCGCCAATTTGGAATTCCGAACTTTCACTAAATTGCATAAGGAAGTTTACCACTATGCCGGTGGCTGTATAAAAATTATACTTCACCCGTATCGAGTGACCGTAGAAAGGAAAATAACTTTCACCTTTCCGGTATAGTATCTAACAGTTAAAAGACCTGCATGTCAAGATCAAGGCTAAATTCGGGTATGTTTTTTATTCAACACAAATTTCTTTTAAATTACGCAACATATTAATCATGAGGAAATCGTCAATAAATATCAAAAAAAAGTTTGAATCACGATCGTGAACCGTATTCACAAAAGGTTATTACATTGCAATTAGAAAGTGCGATGAGAATTATTTAAATCACGTTCAATTGTGTAGAGGAGATAAAAATACTTCTTAGGTGTTAATAAAAATAATTTATTAATTTACGTGAAGATCTCTCATCGTTAACATCTATTTTTCTTAAAGAGCCTAACAAAAATAGTTACCAAAATTTCTTTTAGTTGTTTTGTTATTAATTTTATGAGAAACAATTAAAATTGTTTGCTTAATTAATTTATACACTTTTCCTAACAAAACGGTGCAGATGAATTTAATTAAATTTGTTAAAGTAAAAAATTGTATCAAATAATTGCATTAAAGAAATTTGAAAACGTAAAACTCTTTTTGCTTGAACGTTTTGAAGGAAGTTGTCCAGAGGAAACTAAAGCAAAGTCTGTTTAAGCTTCCAAAAATTTCAATCAACAACTTAATAGATAATAAAGACATATGTAGATTGAATTTTTGGTACATCGACAAAACAAATCCAACGCCAATAAATTGAAGCTTTCTGAAAAGCATGAAACTTTTTAAAGATTTGAGTCTAAATACGGGACCTAGGAAAATAAGCTTTCCAAAGCTTGGTAATCTAGAATTTTAAGAGTTTTTTCGAAACGTCTTGACGTACTGGCGTCAAATAAAAGGAAAATCATATGTAAAAGTAACTACAACCAGAAAATTAAAAATATTTGTCCTATTTAATAAACAAACTGATTCGGTTAACTACATGTTAAAATTTTACACATTAATGTTCTTCTTCCTTTCTTCCATCCATCTTCTTCTGTTTTCTACCTCTTTCATCCATTTTATGCCCTCTCCATTTTCTCCAGCAGCACTTCCCTTCACACTTCCTCTCTTCTTAATTCGCTGCATTCATCTACCATGTGCTCTACATTCTCCCAATTTTCCCACACATCCTACTTCTTCATCCTTCTTCCAACATTTATTCTCATTTTTCTTATTTCCTAGTCTATATCTCGCTACCATATGTTTTTCTTTTAGGTTTAATCCTCCTGTGATATATTTTGGTATCCCTTCCACCATCATATATTTGTATTTCGTGTTATATTTTCATTCTTTTATCTTTATCTCTTTTTCTTGTTTTTGATTGTCTTTGTCTCTTTGTGTTATCTCTTCTTTCAGCCTTCTTTCTTCCTCCTTTATTCTTCTTACCTTTTCGGTCGCATAACCCCTCTCCTATAGTATGCTCTTCTCTCTTCTTCTCCGTGCTTTGTTCTTTGCCATTCTACCTCCTTCCAACATTCATATGGAATTTTATTGTCATTTCTATCTTCCATCCTATTCTCAAATCTTATTGCTCTCCTCTCTGCTTGTATTCTTATTTTTTCTATTTTCATTTCTTCCTCTATTAAATACCCTGGTATTTCCCTCTTCAAACCTAGCATCCATCTCCAACATTTTTCTTAATCTTCTCTAGTTCTTCCCATTCCTTCCATTCCCAAATCTCGTTTTTCTTTAATTCTTGTATATGATCACTATTTTTATTGTTATATCTTATCATGTACCTCAAGTATTTGTATTTGTTCACTTTTTCTATTTCCTCTTTTTCCCACCACTATTTTTCGTTTTTTCTCTTCTTATTTTCTTCTTAAATACCATTATTTTTGTTTTTCTACGTTTCAATCTAATTGCTTTTTCTCTGAATTTCTTCTCAACGTCTTTATTGCTTTCTTTATCTCTTTCTCCTACTTGAAAGAATTACTATATCGTCCGCATATGCAAGTGTTATTACATTTTTCTTCCAATTTTATTCCTCCAACCTGATCTCTCCTCATTTCTTCTTCTAGATCTCTTATATATATATTGAAAATAGCATCGGGCTCAACGGACATCCCTGTTTTAAACCTTTTTCTGTCCAAAACTCCTTCCCTAACTTCCCTTTCACCTGTACTCTATTTTTGTTTCTTTATAAATCTCTTCCACTGCTTCTATAATGTCTTCTCTTATTTCATTTTTCCTCATCATTTCCCATAATGTCTTTCTATGTACTCTATCAAATGCCGCTTTTATATCCACGAATAATGCATATACCTTACATCCTTTCTTTTCTATCGCTCTATTTACTAATTGTTTTATTATATATATATATATATATATATATTATCAATTGTCCCTCTTCCCTTTCTACTTTTCTTAATCTCTCTCTTATCTTTTTTCATGTGTATTTCCACTCTTCATCTGTGCCTCCTGCTTTTCCCATCTTTACTTTTTTAAGGCTTCCTCCAGTTTTT
The DNA here is from genome assembly GCA_030710515.1 of Abscondita cerata. Lineage (NCBI taxonomy): Eukaryota > Metazoa > Arthropoda > Insecta > Coleoptera > Lampyridae > Abscondita > Abscondita cerata. The sequence goes on from JALBCR010003151.1 coordinate 114,633, forward strand.
TTATTCCTTCTTCTCTTTTTGATTTTTTTCTCCTATTTTCCATTTTCTGCTATGATCTTAACTTAACTTCTTTGTGGTACATTTCTAATGTGTTTTTCCCATTTTCTCTATTTATTGTTGGTTCTCTCATATTTCCTTGGTTTCTTAATCGATTGACTACTTTCTAAGCCTGCCCTTCATTTCTGACTTTCTTCCACCTTTTCTTCTACGATTTTTCGATAATATATTTTCGCCTTTTTACATCTATTCTTGAATTCTGTTTCTATTTTCTTATATCATATTATTATTTATTCTTTGTAATAAAATACATAAATAAAAGATTTAATTCTTTACAACCTAAAACCAAACTCCTTATATATAATTCCCTTTCAATAAACTAAACAATACAAACAATTTAACCCCATGCTATAATACCAAAATTTTCTTAAATTACACTTTACATATATTTCTCTTTTTCCTCTCATGTTCTTCTTTTTCCTTATCATTTCCTTTATCCATTCTATTCCCTGTCCATTCTCTCCCTAATAGTATCCTTCCCTTCCTCTCTTCGGGCCGCAGTTCCCTACAATTTTCTTTTAAATGCTCGATATTCTCCCACCCTTCGCCACACATCCTACATATTCTCTCCTCATCATTTCTCTAGTACATATTTTCTCTTTCCTCATTCCGCATCTAAACCTCGCTATTGTTTTTTTCTTTTGTACTTCTTTTCTCCTCAGATATTCTGGTATTCCTTCCGTAATTAACTCCCTGTACTTTACATTGTATCTTCCCCTTTCTATATTCGCACTCCTTTCTTGTATCTGTATATCTTTATCTATACTTTTTTCCATTCTTCTCCCTCCCTTCTTTTTCTGTTTATCTCCTTTCTCGAGTACCCTACATTTTCATAATATTTTTCCTGTTCTCTTCTCCGTATTTGTTTACATATTTCTCCACTTCCTTTCAACATTCCTTTAGTATCTCATTTCCTCCCTGTCTCTTATCTTTCTTCAAATCTCATTGCCAATTTTCCTGTCCAATTTCTAATTTTATCTATTTTACTTCTTCTATTATATATTCAGGTGTTTCTTTTCATAATCCCAACGTCTATTTCTAATATTTTAATTGTATCTTCTCCAGCTTTTCCCATTTTTCCATCCCCATATTATTGCCCCATACAGTAATACACTCTTACCAACTTCTCAAACAACCATCCTCTTTTTCAACATTTTTCCCAAAACCCTTTCTCCTATCCCCCATATCTGACTCAATACCTTGTTTCCTTTCTGTTCTAATTCTCTTATATGACCCTCATCCTTATTATTATAACTAAAATTATACCCAAGATACTTGTATTTGTCTACTGTTTGGGTTTCATCAGTAAATTTGGTTTTCCTTATTTATACTTCCCTTAATGCTTGCTCCAACTCCTCCTTTTATATCTTCACATCTTGATTTTCTTCTTCTTTCCTATCTCCTACTATTGCTGGTTTCTCCCTTTGTCCTTGTAATAGTCTTCTACAGTGTTCTTCCCATTCTTCTCTATCTATCCCTTTTTCTGACTTTTAAACGTTTTCCTCCTTTTGCTAATGAACTCCCATACTTGACCTTTACTCTTTATTTTTCCTATCTTTTCCTCCAACTCCTTTTTGTAACTCTCTTTTCTCTGTTTACATTTTTTTAAATTTTTTTAGTTTTCTGTATTCTTCTAACTCTAACTCCCTTTTTTCTATTTTTCTCCCTCTTTTCATCTCTTTTTCTTATTTTACAATTGCCATTCTACCATTTATTGCTGTTTTCCAATAAATGTGCTCTTTTATACTTTTTTTTGCGTTGCATCATTCATTTTCTTCTCAATCCTATTTATTTCTTCCTCAACCTCATAAGACATCTCTTACTCTTTTTCCATCTTCTCCTGTACCTCTCTATATTGTCCTTTGTCCACATTTTTTTTTCTCCCCTACTTTCCATTATCGTTTAGTTCTCCTTCTTCCCTTTATCCATTATTATCACCTCTAACAGTTGATGATTAGATTCCTCCTCTTCTCCTATCCTCAGCTGTTCTATCTCCTCTTTACTTTCTTCATTTATTATTACGTAGTCTATGACTGATTCTCCTCTTTCTCCTATATATGTGTACTCGCCGTTCCCTCCTTCCTCCAGATTACCATTCATTATAGTCCATCCTTGTTCTTGCATAATTCTATCAATATCTTTCCCTAACCATTTACCTTTTTGTCCATCAAACTCCTTTTTCACTTTTCCTCTGTCATTGTTCCTCCCTCTTTTCTTGTTCTTGCGTTTTAAAATCTCCCTCTATAATTATTTTTCTCTCCTCCTCTTCTTCTATTAACTCTTCTATTATTTTCTTTGTATGTCCCATTTCTCTTCCATATATCGTAATTACCTCAAACCTCTTTCCTTTTCTGTCTTTATTCTAGTTTTTATTGCTCCTCTAAGCTTCACCTCCAATTCTTTTTTTCACTTTTTCTAACTCCTGTTATTATTCTCCCCCTTCGCCCTCCCTCTCTTTTTGTTCTATCCGCGTATTGAATTTTCCAAACAAACTCCTCCGGCATTTGCTCTTTCTATTCTTTCCATTTACCTTCCTTCATCCATGTCTCCACCAGCTCTACCATATTGAACCCTATATAATTCCAAAATTGCGCCCTTTTATTTTAATTTCCGCCACATTCCAAAAACTATTATATTATTTCTTTTCTTTTGTAATTAACTTTTCCCACTTTCTCCCACCCGCTTCCCTTACGGCTTTTCCGCACCCCTAATTTTAGTTTTTTGACATTCATTTTTCATCTTCCCCTTTGCTTCTAACCATCTTCTTTCTTTTTCTTCCACCCATATCTTTCTAAATCCCACTTTGACTCTTTTTCCTTCTTGTTGCAACATTTTTGCCTCCTGTCTTATTCTCATTTGTATCTCTCTTTCCTTCAATGTCATATTTTCATCCACGTAAATTTTAGTTGCTATTAATTTTTGTTTATTCCTTAATACTTCTATTTTATCTTCCAAATTACTCATTTTCAACAATATATCTTCTTTTTTATTTCTACCGCTTCTTCCGCTCTTACTTCAACTCCCATCTTTTCTTTTATCACTTTTCTACTTGTTTTTGCATCTCTTTTTGTCTCCTCTTACTTCTACTTCTGTCACTATTACATTTATTTTCGTTTCTTTTCTCTAAAATCTCTATTTTTCTCTAACTTATCCACTTTATCCTCTAATTTCTTACATATCTCTTGTAGTTTTTATTTAACTTCTTCAACTCCTGCCTCACTTCTCTTATTTCGTCATTTACCTTTCCTTGATTAATTTTAATTTCTCTTATTTCCTTCAGCATTTTCTTAATCCAACTTATTGTTTCATTTTCTTCCGTTTTTTTTCCCGTTATTTTCTTACATTCTTCTATATTTATTTAACCTTTTTAATTTTCCTCTTTCCTTTCTCATTTCTGCTTGTGCTTTCTCACATTTCCAGTTTCACTGTTCGAACTTTAACCCTTTTTGTTTTTGTCATTTTAAATATTCGATTTTCTGTTGCCATCTTTATTTTTCTGTAATTCTTTTCAACTCAATTTCGACCTCTTTTGCTGCTTCTTGATCTTGTTCCATTTTATTAATATACTTTTCTATACGTTTGTCATTCCAATTTTTCTCTCTTCCTATACTATAATTTCTTCTTCTTTTTCCTCTCCTATCAAGATCATTTCGATTGGTTAATGATCTGATTCTACTTCGTCTTCTATTCTTATATATTCTATTTCTTTCCCACTGGATTTGTTGGCTATAACGTAGTCAATTGCCGTTTCTCCTCTCCCTCCAATAAATGTTAGCTCTTCTTTTCTTCCTTCTTTTATATTCCCATTCAAAATTGTCCATCCTCTTTCCTCACACAGATCCAATAATTTCGATTTTTTTCTTTCTTTGTTCTCCATTTATCATTATTCCTTCTTTCCTTTATGTTCTCGCGTTAAAGTCTCTTCCTATAATAAGTTTATTTTCTTCCCGTTCTTCAATTGTTTTTTCTGTTGCTTCTTTTGTTTTCTCTATTTCTTTTCCATATATTGTAATTATTTCGTATATTTTCTCTTCGTCTGTCCTTATTCTTGTGCTCATAATTTCTTTTGTCTCACTTTTGTTTCTTCTTTCTTCTTTCTCCCATTCTTTCCTTATTCCGATCATTATCTCCCTCTTTGCTCTCCCCTATTTGTTTCTCTTTTTGAGATTTGTAATTCCCATTTAAATTCTTCTGGCATCTTATTACTCCAATTTTCCCAATTTTTTTCTTCCAACCATGTCTCTACCAGTCCTACCATTTTGAAACCCTTTATGTATCTCCAGAAATCTTCTCCTTTATTTTTAATCCCGCAATATATCAGAACAATATTTTGTTTGTTTCTTTTTTCCTCCCTCTCCCTTTACTTATTTTTTTCCTTCCCTACATTCTCCCCTAACTTTAGTTTTTTGCTACCCTCTCTCTTAAACCTCCTTTTTTCTCCACTCATCTCCTTTTCACTTCCAATTCTACTCATAACTTCCCATACCCTACTTTCACTCTCTTCCCTTCTCCTTTCAATTTTCTACTTCTTTTCTTAAATTCTCCTGTATTTATCCTTCTTTTTTCGTCAAATCATTATCAATGTAAATATCTGTATCTCTCAATTTTATTTTTCTTTCATTATTTTTATTTTCTTTCCCAGATTCTCAACTTCACCACTATCGCACGCTTTCCTACTTCTTTTCCTATTGTGAATGTGTCTGATATTTCTACTTCTACTCCTATTTCTTCTTTAACATCTTCTTCACTCCTTTTCTACTTGGTAGAGTATTATTATAAAGTATTATTTAACTATTGTTTCTCTTCCTGGGGGGGTCAGCTGAAGCAAAAAACAACATACAGCTTATTTTTATTAACTGTTAACCCTCTGTCAGACGCGTATGCGGCAAATAGCCGTAAAATTTGATTTTCCTCTACCAAATATATTTAGAAAATCCCACATATTTGTGCGCGTAGGTATTCGCTATTTGAGTTATCTACCCCCTCCAAAGTACATTTGCAACTTCAGGCGACAACAAGTCACTTCAAATTTGTGTACAATTGGAAGTGGTTCAAAGAAGGAGGATGTTTGGGCATGGGATATGGTAGGTCCGTGCTATTTGCACCAATTCTGGATATGGTGTAGCCATTGATCTATCGAACAACTTTGCTAAAAGGTCCAGGTGGCAACCATTCCTGTAACCTCAAGAGGTCAGCAAAGTCAGGTATTTGAACTTCGTAAAAATTTGTCAAGCTCTCCCACAATTTAGGCATAAGATTTGGTTTAAATACGTTACCACAAATAAATCACTACGGCCCATTTTATGGTGCAGTTCTTTTTCTTCTTTTTGACCTCGAACTGATGCTTAGTCCAGATTCAGTGGTATGCTCATAACTTGTTCTCAGTCGGCCAACTGCACGCTGAGCGGGACTTGCAGAGGACAGGGCGCTGTTCCTGCCTTCACTTGCCAAACGCCTACCAGAGCGAAAGTTGGCGCCCTTGCAAATCAGCTTCCGGTCAGGGCACCGGTAAGCATACTTTTCAGGGTGAGTAAGACCCTAAAGAAGCAACGATGTTGGACTGTCATTAGCCATAACCCGTCGCAACACCACAACTAACTCCCCCATCAGTGCTGCTCGCTCATCCAGGACCTCTCATATTCGGGGTTTATTTACAGCACTGGGGTCCTTCCCGGATATACTTGGCCCAGAAATCATGGCAAGATGGTAAAGGGTCGTTTGACCCTTACCGGGGATTGTGAAGAATATCGTGAGGCAAAGATATTACTAGCATTTTTTCTCTGCATTTGAATAGCCATTTTTCTACTACCCTTTCCTCTACACCCCTCCCTCATAGAACTGTGATTGCTACCTAGCTACTTACATCTCTCTGGCCAGCTAGCTACCCTTCGGGCATGCCTACTACCGGCTGAGGAGGCCTGGAAATATTTAAGGGGTTCTCTATTCCCCTTTTAACTTTGAGTGGTATTTAGGAGCCACCCGCTCTCCATACTATCTAATGTGCGCTTATTGTAATGTAAACTTTGGTGATATCTAAAATTAATAAACATAGTATCGGGAAGATATGAACATTATGAAGAAATGACTTTAGAATCTCTTAAGGTCATCAAGAGATAATCAGGACAAGAAAGATGATTGTTCCACTGTAAAGGGTCGACCGACTTTTCCAATGAGCAACCATACTTTAAAAAAAATAAATAAAGGCTGCTATTGATTTGTATTGTATTTTTATTTTCATTGAACTACTATATTTAAATTACATTGGGGGCCAGGCTTTATTAATTGTTGACATTCTCTTCCTTTATCAATAAAACCACTTGTTTATACTAGTAGAAGTAAAAAAAAGAGCTAACTCATTTAAAGTAACTACGCCTAGTTAGCTTAAGACTACGATTGCTTACAAGTTTCGGCCAGAAGGCACTACTAAAAATCTTATTATTATTAACCTTGCATTTACCAGGGTCTCTAGGTTTCTATTGTATTTTCTGGCCCTACAGGTAACAAGTAATCGGATGAGTTTCGAAATTATTCAGAGGCTTTCCTTTCAACCTCCAAATTTCATTGATACCCACATGTCTTATTCTAGTGAAGTTCATATTAATGACCTTTGATGACCTTCACAGGTCATGGACCTCATTAGATGACCGCAAAAAATTGGCCAGAGATATTCCGTTCAACTTTTGAATTCCATTGATATCCCATACGACCCATTGTTGTGAAGTTCATGTTAGTGACCTTTGGTAACCCCTAGTGGTCACGGAAGTCATCAGATGACCTCATAAATTGGTCGGACATTTTTCTTTTAGTCTCCCGATTCCACCGACACTCCGCATGACCAATTTTTATAAAGTTCAAATACTTGACCTTTACTGACCTGTGGAGGTCACAGGGATGGTTGCCCTATTTGAATCTTTTAGCAAAGTTGTTCGGGAGGGCAATGGCTACAACATATCAAAAATTGGTGCAAATAGCACTGACCCACCATTTTACATGCCTAAACATCCTCCTTCTTTGCGGTGTGTTTGCCTGCGACGCGACCTATCATGTAAGTAGTTTTTGTATCGGTATTTTCATTTCAAAGTTGCATTTATAGTAAAACTAATGTATGTATAGGTAGGGAAAATGTTTTTTTTTGTTAATGTAAAATGTATAAATGAGGTTTTGAAATCTTTCTTATGTATGTCTGAAATGGAATGGGTAAGTATTATCGCCAAACAAACAGATTGAAGTTTCTAAGTCTTTAAATATTTTGAGAAAAAAATATGCCTTTCGGTCCCCTACCCCCTGTAGGGCAAAACTGATGGTCAGGGTCATAATAAAACAGATAGAATTATTTACACAGTCTTAACAAATAGAATCGGTCTGTTTTTCAGGTCACGGAATATATTGACTGGTGAGGAATTAGAAAATGCTTTATATCAAGTTCTCAGAGAATTACAAGAAAAAGGGACCAAAGGATCTGAAAACTACGATGACCAGATTGATACTGCCACAGATCAAGAGGTCAAAGTTATCACGAAAGATTTATATAGCAGTGACTCTGGACAATCAGTTGACGAATTAAACATAGTTGAATTCACCGACATTGCTGACCCATATCAAGAAGATGATTACCTTTTTTTATTGAACAAGACAACGAAACACTCTGGATTAGTAAGCCCTTATCTTTTGGCAAGGAAACAGCAAAAAACAGTTTTACCCGGGCCAACAGGTAATGCTAAAAATGCTCGAAGGGAAGTTGATGCCTTTAGTTTTTTTATCACTAACCAGATGATTAATGATATTGTGACCAACACCAACATTTATATTCAAAAAAACAGAGATTCAATACTCGGGACCCAGAAATTGCAGAGAAACTACAAGAACCGAAGTCAAAGCTCTTCTAGAACCATTGCTTTTATTGGAATAAAAAGGGAGTCATACGAATTGCCTCGAGTTTTGAGACGAAGAAACAGGACTCATTCTTTTACAACCACTTTTCAGTTACAAACCTGCTAAATACGGCATCAAGATGTATGGGCTCTACGATGCCAAAATATTTTACACCAAAACTTTGAGATTTATTGCGAAAGCAAGAACCAGGTCTATACCCAATTTTCAACAAAGCTGATAATATTGTTAAAAGACTCAAAAGAAATCTTATTTTGGTTTCCAAGATGACATTTACCTGATGTCAACTGTTTCTAAAAAAACAAAGCAGTGATTCTCCTTTCAACCATGCATAGCACAGATAAAACTGACGAAGTCATACAAAAACCTATAGCTAACGTAGATTATAATAGCACAAAAGGAGGTGTGAACACGGTCGACCAGATGTGTGCATCTTACTCTACTTCCAGAATAACAAGGTGGCCCATTTCTGCGTTCTTTAGACACTTGTATATAAGTGGAATAAATGCATTTGTGATTTTCAAGTTCAATAATATTGAGAATATTGTCAGAAGACGAGTTTTTTTGGAAAACCTGGCTCAACAACTCAACGAATTTGATAGAAAGGTTGCTTATGCCTAAACTTTATAAAGGCGTCTAGGCCTTTTTGTCAAAATACAAGAACAACAATCAGACACCCGAAGAAACTGTATAGCCCAAAGTATGTTACATATGTGGCAAATATAAAAACAGTAGAACACAGTCTGTGTGTCAGAAATGCGGAAACAACGTCTGCCAAAAACATAGTAATGTGAATGTTACATGCTTCCAGTGTAACGACGAGGAAATAAATGAATAAAAATTTTTAATATTTTTTACACTAGAATGTGGAGGTAGATTCTTTTGGATGAAGCAATGACAGCTGTGGCAATGGATACCGGTATGATAAATTGGTGGTAGTTGATGACGCCATTTATCAACTATTACTTGAGGCAGACGACGAAGAAGCTGAGCTTGTAAAAGGAATTGGAGTCTTGTAATGACTACAGATGAAGTAACATCGAGTCAAAAAACCTACGAGAAGATAGTGGCGAGTGATCAAGCGTTTATCTACAGTGAGGCGAGAGGTGTCGGTTTTGTTATGTAGGCGGTAAATGTGCTTTAAATACCCTCAAATTAAACTTAATAATTTTGACGCTAACCTTAAGGATTGCCTCTACTTTTGGGCTCAATTTAAAAAAAATTTTAAACTAATGGTATTTTTTATTCAAATAATTTATCGTGTTAGGTAATTTTAAGCAGCAAATACGTTAAAGATAATCACCTGGATATACAAAATTATGTTTCACTCGTTTTTGTTAAACAACTATTCTTAGATTCTCAAAAATTTGAATTTGTCCAGTTATTAACCCTAGGTCAACAATAGAAAAAAATTATTAACCACTAATAGAGAAATTCAACTTCTCAGTTGGCTAGGAGACGCAATAATTGTCCACTTCACAGCTAGTAGTGGAAAAAAAATTAATAGAAAACATTTTTTAGTTGCATGGCTGGTTCAGTAGGGTCGGTGTCAGAGATCATCAATATTTTTTAAATCGGCTCCTCCAGGATACACTGCTAACTAGTTTGAAGAAATAGTTTGTAGACTTTATCTTCCTCTTCCCGTACATAGCCGATGTTTTATAACTCCCCAATATAGCATTGGTTTACATGACCCAGTTCTTCATATTGTCACCTATGTTCTCTTAAATAGAACAGTTTTCCAAAACTTATAGAGATGCCTGGGTGCAGCATAAACACATCTCCAGACAAACTCCTTGCAATCAGTCTTGCTAAAAGATTGGTATTGCTGTCGACCACTGTCACAGATTTTCTCATGCCCTGTACCCTCGTCTTCAGTGCTGCACTCAAATATCTACAGCTTTAAATCTTGTGATAAGTATTTGAATTAGTCTAAATTTATTTTACTGTCTTACGCAGTGAATATCCGTCAAAAAATAGGGTAGAGGGGGAACGAGCTGAAAATAGAAATACTTTTTTTTAAAACACACAGAATGTCTCGAATTTGCTAGGATCAATTCAGTTCTGGTTATTACAGTTCCGTTCATAACCGACAAAGAGATGACCTTGAATTTTCTGAAAATCTTTACCTTAGCAAAGCACTACCCAACTTTGTTGCTGACCTATGTTAAGTATTACTGCAAAGCTGTTTTATGATACTCGTATTTTATAGTTTGGACCAAAATTGTTTAAACATCACTTTTTAACTTCAGGTGATCCTAAAAGTTAAATAGTTTTGCATTAATAGTACATTTTAAAATTTTGCATAAATTTTTCTTTTATTTGAAAATAGTTTCGTCTATGTACGTCAAAGAGTTCAGTTTTTACAGGCGTTCCATAAAAACTTGATTCAGAAACATTTTGCTTTATATGATTTTTTTGAGATTTTAGTGAAATTTTTCCTGAATTTTCTGGACTCAAGCCAAAATTCTAGATGATATCTGTAATTTGTGACAAACTATGAAAGGGTTTCTTAGGATATAAAAGTAGTTACCAAAGAGTTGTGTGTTTAAGGCGTAAATTAAGAAAGTGCAGAAGCAAAACTGTTCAAGTGAGGCATACTGATAACAAACTAATAATATTCTTTTGGGTAAAATAATCTACTGAAAAGATAAAACAGCAGCCAAAGAACAAATTAATTGATGCTGAAAGGTTCGTACCAAAAGTGGTGAATTTTCTGAGATTTGGATGAAATTTCACATCTCTATGAACATACGAGGATGTATTGATATCTAGTCAGCCTAGACTAGTTCCTTGCATAAACAAAATATTGCGTTACCATGGCAACGAACAATAACTTATTAGAAGTGTCAGTGTAAAGTTTGATGTCAAAAAAGTAAACCAGAGTCACGCAATAAATTAAATAAAAAAAGATGTCCACCGAAATTGTAAAAATCGAAAAATTGGAGTATCGAGCCATCATCAAGTATTTAAAAGGGTTAAGAGGTAATCAGATTTACGAAGATATGCTTAATACCCTTGATGATCAATGTCCTTCGTATGCGACCGTCAAAAATTGGAATGCAAGCTTCATCATATGGTTCACGTCAATTTGAAAATTGCTGCAAAATGGATCCCCAAATGTTTGAATGTTGACCAAAAGCGTGCAAGAGTAGAAGCATCGCGTTCGATATGCTCGATTTGAAAACGATGTAGACTTCTTAAACCGAATTGTTACTATGGATGAGACTTGGGTACATTTCTACGATCCAGAAACAAAGCAACAATTGATGGAATGGCGACACTCTGGTTCTCCAAGACCTAAGAAGTTTCGTGTCCAAAATCTGCTGGAAAAGTTCTTGCTTCAGTTTTTGGGATTGCCATGGAGTAATCATGATTGATTTTGGATAAGGGTAGAACAATAACTGGAGATTACTATTCAACATTACTGACCACTCTACAAGAAAATATTAAAGAGAAAAGACGCGGAAAGCTATCCAAAGGTGTTTTGTTTTTGCAGGACAACTTTCCTGCACATAAATCTCATATGGCCATGCAAAAATTTGTGATTTAGGGTTTGAATTACTAGAACACCCCCTTATTCACCCGATTTGGCTTCGTCTGACTATCACCTCTTTCCTTAACTTGAAAAAAGTTTAAAAGGTCGTACATTTTCTTCCAACAAGGAGGTAATAGAAGCTGTGGAGGTCTGGTTTGCAGAGCAAGAAGAAACATTTTTTTGAAAGGTTTAGAGACTTTGCAGGTTTGCTGTAATAAATGTATCAATTAAGAGGAGAATATGTTGAAGTAATGAAATATTTTGACATTGAAATTTTGTTGGGTTCTATAGTAGGCTAAGAATTTTTCAATATATCTCGTATATGACAAAAGTCATATAAAGCTAATTTTTAAGGTTTTAGTAAAATTTTGTTTGGAATTGTATAGACTCAAAACCGAAATTCTAACTGACACCTAAAATTTTTGGACAAACTATGGAAGTGTTCAAAGAGTCGTGTGTTTATGGCATGTGCAGAAGTAAACTGTTCAAATGAAGAAAACTGATAATAAAATAGTAGATATTCTGTTTGGGTAAAATAATCAACTATAAAGACGAAATAGCAGCCAAAGGAGTAATAAATTGATGCTGAAATATTTACTTCTTCACCGATCGTACCCAAAGTGGTAAATGGTCTAAGATTTGGATAAATAGTTATTCATTGTTTCACATATATATATGAAGAGACCAAACTATAGATGTATTATAGACTAACTTTTTGATTACGTAAAATAGTAAGTTAAAGAACTAGAGTAGATATTTGATAACATTTGGTAAAAACACACCCAAATAAACTTGAGGTTGTTTTTCAAAATTACTCAAATCAATCGTAAATGAGACATTATTATTAATAAAACTTGAAGTAATGTAAATATTCGTTTTTAAGACGTCTTTTCTTAAATGATCGTGAACTAGCTATATCTGAGAAGGTAAAATACTTGGGGGTAAGTTTATCTGAAACCAACATATAGCAAAGGTCATACAAAAATCGGAGATTACCGTAGCGGTAATCAGATGCATGTATGGGAGACAATGGGGGCTCAGACCAAAATGGTACACTAGTTGTACACAAGGGTAGTCAGGCCCGCCATCACCTACGCGGCCAGTGTATCGTGGCCAAAGGTCGTACAGGAAACCACAGTCCTAAACCTAACCAAGGTCCAAAGACTTTGCCTGTCTAAGCATAACAGGGGCTCTAAAAACTACGCCCACTGCAGCACTTGAAGCAATGCTAGACCTTACCCCTTTGCACTTATTTATTAAAGAGGAAGCAAGGCTGGCGGCATACAGACTTCAGTTATCTTCACCTAATATCAAAGCTGACTCCCTTTATATAAGACATTTAGCAGACATTAGAGGATCCCTACTTCAAATGGGGTCTGACCATATAGTGACCAAGCGCATTGACAACGCACTCTTTTAAGTGATCATTCTACACCAAAATTACTCGATAGACTTTAAAGAAAAAATTACAAAAGACTGTATAATCTGGTACACGGATGGTTCTAAATCAAAGACGAGGGCCGGAGTAGGAAGATATTATGAAAGAGAGGATCTAGGTTATGCCCACCCCCTGGGCAGCCTAGCGACTGTCTTTCAGGCAGAAGTTCTTGCCATCATCAAATGCGCAAGAATTAATATAGAGAAAAACTACCACCGTAAGCGTATCTATATTATGTCTGACATTAAGCAATACTGAGAACTCTTTTAATCCAAAATACTGGTTTTTGAATGTTTTAACACACTCAATACCCTGGTAAGACCAAAACAAGGTAACTCTTGTCTGGACGCTTGGCCATTCGGGCATAGTAGGGAACATCAAAATTAACAAGCTAGCCAGGCAGGGAACCACAACGCTCTTCGTTGGGCCAGAACCAGCCTTGGGCATAAAAAAGTCGAGTCGCTTAGCAGTCAGCAAATGGACTCGCAAAGAATATAAGGCATACTTTACATCAAGACGAAGCCTGATACACAGTAAGTGTATGATTACAGAACCTACGTAAAACAAACGGCTAAACCTGCGGAAAATCGGAAGATTCACTGGCGACATAATTGTCGACTATGTGGAAGAACTCCCGAAACAGTACCTACTGCACTTATTGTGCAGTTGCAAGGAGCTGGACAATAAAAGACATTGTATTTTTTGGGCGCAACAAAATGCTACCGAAAAAGTTAAATACGTATCCATCCAACGAGCTGCACCTATTAATACAGGGTATTGAATTTGAATTCGTCGATTAATAACCAAGGAAAGCACAATAAGTATTTTAGGCTGCGGTGCATCCGGAACTATAGTGGTGGACGCCTGAGGGAGAAAAAAACTCGTTTGATTCATTTTTGTGTGTTCTTCTCGAACATTATAAAGGAATGAAGGTGATTTATGGTAATTGTCATGTTTTCTTCGGTTTCTTTCTCTTACTTCCTATTAACTTCTTTCTTTGGTATCAAAATTTGTTTTTCCATCTTTAGTAGTTTGTTTTCTTGGGCATCTTCTTTTACTTCTGTACCTGCCAGATGACGTTCCACTCAGGTAAGACACGAGTTCTTTAGCAAATCCCAAATTTGTATCTATTTTACTACTTTTCTAGTGATCTATATCTAAATGACAATTTACATGTACTTACATTTCTTTCTAATACCGAACATTTACATCCATTCATTTACTATATTAAATTTTTTGTTTTAAGTTGATTCTAAAATATTATTTTTGGTTTTTTTAGAAAAATCCTTGAATTTCTTTCTAAATGAGTTTTTTAACTAAACCTTCTTTAAATAAAATACAATTTCTAACAAAACTTTGGTCAGAAGTTTTTTACATCTGAAAAAAGTTGTGACAAAAAAATTCAGCCATCTTTGTTGAATTATAATCGATTTTGAATCAATATCCATCACGACACTATAATCGCAATATTCAATCAATGACAAAACCGGAAAACCAACGCATAACACCATCTATCGGTGACTGATGGAAACACTAACACGTATAGAGAATCTATTGCTTGTATCTATGGGACGTTCTACATTCCTGGGGAGATGATGTATTTCTGAAACTAGAAAATAAGATAAGTATATCTATGATACTAGATTCCTTTAAAAACTTTTGTTTTTGATTTTGTAGATTGACAAGTAAAAGGAGTACAGTAAACTTGTTTTTTAGTAATATAATACCTCAATTATTTTAAAATATGGCCGCAATCAAAACATAATTCTAAATAAATTTTTGGAATTAACTAAACCCATATGTAAAGTTTTTTTTCAGATGATACTACAGGTCGAAAATTCTTTTATGCTCATTGTGTATTTTTAACGAAAAGAAAACGATTTCTCAACCGACATTATTGGGTTTGGACTTTGGATCTTTTAATCTTAGTGCATGGTGCACTGCGAAAAATTTTGGGAAACTTAATCATTATTACTTTAATACATTATCATCTTAGCACACATCTAGGCAAGAACATAAGAATGACATTTGCACTAATAACAATTTCTGCCGTTTTGTTTGTGAACTAGTGTTGTCTATATTTGAGTCTAAAGGCAATAACGAGAGTGCCAGCTTCTTTAAAGATTCAAAGACTTTGATTAATGATTTCTGATTCGCAGATGTATTTATACTGGTTCAAAGAGGACGGATCTTTCAACGCGTTTATCAAATGCATACCGTTCGCGTATCCTTGAGAATCGAATTCCAATTGAGCTTTAAGGTTTTTCCTTAAGCCGAGTTCCCATCGATCTCTTGGTGATTCCTATGCGTACCTTACCACATGAACAAGGTATACGGCTGCTGAGATAGGGTTTTTCTTCTATTTATGCTAAATGTTTTTGGCTAGTTTAAAGATAGTTTTAATGATGTGCTGCATTAGATTTCTTCTTATACGGTCTGTCACTTTGAATATGTATTTACTTGGTTTTGGAGCTCTTGATCTTTTGAGTCTAATAAATCTTTCTATATCCTTCTTAGCGTACCTGTTAGTCTCAAAGGCAGAAGACAACATTTTACCACTTGTAGCTTTGACTAAAGTGCCACTGAAGAAATGTTTAACTAAAATTTTTGCAAACTGACATCAGCCAGCATTTTGAAATCTATCTCACCAGAATGTACCTACTTTGTTTGGAAAGAGAGTTTGTCGAAGTGTTGACTGAGTTTAGTGGTTAATTTTGAAGAGAAAACCATGTAGATTGTGGAATACGAAGACATGGTTACAATATGTAAATGATACCTTTGTCGTTTAGAAGCACGGCATAGATGAGTTTAACCAGTTTCTTCAAACGTCAATACCTTAATATTCGGTTCATACGAGAAAGAAAATGAACAATAACTTGCATTCTTGGATATGGTTGTGAAACAACAAATAAACAAACTAGGCCATTTAGTTCCAAAAACTACACACACATACCGGTACTTGCTGTCTTATTTAATCACCACCGAAGCCATAAGCATGAAATCATTAAAACCCTGACGGAACGAGGGATTTGTGAACCTGAGAAATTTCAGGCGGAACTCAAACACTTGAAAACTTATTTTAAAGCTAAAAGGTACACCAGGAAGAAGAATATTAATAAAGTCGATAGCACTGGAATTCCTAAGTCGGTCAACAATTGCCCACGCATATAGCTTCCATACCAAAAGTCACAAACTGTTCTTGTAGCAAGGAATACTTAAGAACCATCAAGTGGTCAATAAGAACTAGGCTTAAAGAACATCAAACAATCTTCACTCTGAGTCACACCAAAAGTCAGTACTAACCAATCATACGCTTAGCAATGGAAATGATTGAGATCCATATCCAGAAAACTTTAACGGAAAGAAAACCAGATCTGGAATCAACAGCCGAACGCCACCTTAGGAAGATCCATACTTAAACGACTCGATGCAACCCCTGCCTCTTTGAATCAGTATCAACACAATCTATGAGGCAGAAATCATTAAGAAACATCTAACATCTGAGATAGAAGATTACAGAAAAAAATTTTTACCGCCAACGAATTTGTACGATTAAGTTAAGACCTTCTTCAGAAGCCGTTTATGATATACGCAGTTTAGAGACGACGTGGTGATTTAAACCTAAGAATCGGTAGATGGTGGGTTGTGCCAACAGCGGTAAAGACAAACAAATCAGGCGGAAAAGACGGTGACTGCGTCAAATCATCAAATGTCCAGACTAGATGACCGAGGCCACGTGCTCGTCTTGTGAAAAACAAAAAGACAGACGGAATTTATATTCAATTTAGACCTAAGAGCATCTGAATGAACTATCATTATTTAGCGATTCTCACGGTTTTATAGGCAAATAATTTCGGCAAGGAAATAAGCTTCAAAAAACAGTAGCTTAAATAAGAAGAAAATTTTTTGTCTGATATTTTTGTTTGACTGTGTGTCTGTGTGTTCTCTTGTTAAATATTCGAAACGCTAATATTGTTAAGTTAAACATTACTCAGAATCTTATCATTGTTAATATTAATACTCTACGATGAAGAGAGGAAAAATGGGGAAAGGTTGATATAGACAGAAGATTACATTAACATAAATTTGCGCTCTTGTAATTTTATTTTTCTGCATATCTTGTTTTTGCCAAAAAAAACTGAGCTAACGAAAATATTGAAGTTATAAAAAGATAATAAGCTACATTTCAATCAAAATGATGAAGTTTGAATTGGAACAACAAATTTTGAAAAATAATCATGCAAGCATATTTGCAACACCAAATGGAAGGTTGCCTATACGACTGGATTGCGATCTTTTCTGATTTTCGGCAAGAATTGCATGCTTAACGTTACATGATGTTACAAAAGTTGCTGTAAATTTATTATAAAATACATAGTTTAATAAGGACTCTCAGGGCGGCAGTAAACGTACTTTTAATTTCGCTGCCAATAGCAACCTGATGCGCACAAAAAAATGAAAAGCATTTTTGTTTTGATTGGAAAATACGTATATTAAAAAAATGTATTGAATGCGTTTATGTTAACAGCAACATAATATGTATATGATGCGTATGTTGCACCTTGCGATGGTCAACAACCAAAAAAAATCAAAAACAAAACACTCACCAGCAATGCTAGCACCAATTATTCGTAAACCACAAATTTTGGAAAAATTTCGGGAAATTTCTCCCACACTATGCGCATGGGCGCTACCCTGTTCGCACCACCCGGACACTACTTCATAATTTGGTTTAATTTATAGAGTAGTAGAGGCAGACGAACCTTCTTTCAGCTCCAATAAACTTATTTTCAATTTTGTGCGTGTTGAAAAGCGGAAACATATTCCTTGCTTCAACGTTGGTAACAGGTGATTCTTAATTTCTTCCATAAAGACGGAGTTTGAGGTTAAACATTACACTATAAGAGAGAGGAGATATTGTGCGAGAATTACGGCTTAATTCGACTTCAACAAGTTAGATGACAAACTCTTCGTTTCCCACGATTGTGCTTGGTCGATTTTTTTGCAGCTTCCAATAAACCTCCCAAACGAGGAGTATGTGTTAAATGCAAAAAAAAATACAAATTTAAGAAATTTAAGAGAAAACCGTCCTTCCTCTTCAAGTTTTTTAAATTTTACAACTTCAAGAATACTATTCCTCACCGAGAAGGGGAACGAAAAAAATGTCTCTTTGAAGGATTCTAAAAAGAAAATGCTTTGTAAACTGTACCAATCTAACTTAGTGATGTCTGCATTTACTAAATCAAAATAAAAGAAGACACCAAAACCATTATAATCTTTTTTTTTCACTTAAATGTTTTCCATTAAAGTTAAATCATTGTACTCCATAGAAGGGAATTTAGGAGCTCAAAAATGCGGGACACAATGGATATTGGAGGGATACAAATTGCTCTAGTCTTGTCCCCAACATTCCAGTCTTTACAATAAGATGGTGGTTAGCAAACTAAGATAAAGTTAGCCACTGGTTTACCTGGATAACTCGATTAGATAAGAAATTGTTTACCACCTAAAACCCAAAAGTATTGTCAAAAACAACCACTATAATTTTTCCCGTCCTATATCGCTATGTTCTCGTGGACATATGGATTATGAATCAAAAAAATCAATCTGCTTGTTGTGTACTGCAAAGAGCACAATAATAGGTTAGTCTTCGTTTGCATAAATAAAAAATCATGATTTTATACTTTATCACCAGATAGTTAACCACAGATTATTGAAATAAAGGAAAAGGTTATAGATATTACATTAGTAACTAACAGCGCTAGCAAAATTGCTAGAAACTAAAATGTATCTACAATTTCCACTGTTTGTACTGTATAAAATAATTTCATTCTTTTTTTGGCACACAAAAAGGGAAGTCAGTAAAAACTCACGAATCACTAACTAAAGAAATCACCATGGGTCTAAAAAATGTTAATCCAAAACATCTGTTGCGAGGTTTTGCTGCAGTTGGTTTTTTAATCGGCATACGCATTAATTCACATATAAAATTTAGTATCCACACTTTATTCCCCGCGTACTTTCCTCCCGCCCATAATAAAAAATTACGAAAACAAATAAAAATTTTGTTTTAATCAATTTGGGTGGTAAACGGTGTGGTTCGTAAGTTACAGTTATTACAATATATTTCTTTAAAAATTACATTCATAATAACAATTTCAGAAACAAATTTTTTTTTTCGCATTAATTGTTTTAATGAATTTAAGTAGTTTTTATGTGATCGGGGTTAAACGGTGTTGGTTGGTAGTTTACAGTTATTACAATTTTTTTCTACTTTGATACCAGGGCACATAGTTTCAAAACAAGATATCACCGTTTCCGATTTCCTGCCTCAGAAATAAATTTCGAACTTCATTTTGTCCACGGAAACGGCCATTTTTCTACTCCGTCGATAGTTGCTCAAAAGTCTTGCAAAACATCCTATGGTTTCTCAGCAATAGTAACTTCGTCTAAGTACCACGGGTTGAATTCTGAGGTTAATTTTCAATTATTGGCTGAATACCCAAACTAAAAATTATTGGGTATACCGGATCCCCTTGCTGAGCACCAACACAGGATTATACAAGGTGGTCTCCAGGAACGGCAAGTTTTGAAAACAGTAGTAGTAAACAAAAAATGTATTCTTATAAAATGTAGTAACACAGTAATAAGCTAGAAATATGCCATTTTATTTCTTAAAATTAATACCAAGGGTAAATGCCTTCCTATTCTCTGTATGCACTCTTGAAATCTTTCAAGGAAATTCTCCATAACACTATGCAAAGTATCAACAGGAATATTTTTTCTTCAATTATGTTCCTTTTAAGGTCTTGAATGGTTCTTGGTTTATTTGTGAAAATCTTTAGGTAGCCCCTAGTCGCAAGCCGTTAGGTCTTTGCAAAGCATTTAATGTTGTTTGCGTAGTGTGAGACGTAGCACCATCTGCTGAAACCATGTCTGATTGTTGTGTTGAAATCTGTTCAAATGATGACTCAAAAATTAGTTAATCATACCAGTATAACGGACAGAGTTAGTGGTAACAGCATTTTCATCTTCAAAAAGAAGGGCACAATAATTCCTAATGAAGATAGTGCTCCATAATTACTAAATTGAATACATTGACAGATAATCTAAAAAAACAATTTATAGCCTATACTATACCTAGTTACGGAAAACAACATTATCAAAACTTCGGAATTACCTTGTAGTTTTGAACCATAAAACGTAGAGTGGGCTTAGTGTACCACTGCAACAAAAAATTGTAAAGCTTTGAGTTGTTTTTCTTAATTGCATATAGCATTATAAACGGGTTATATCTAGAAAGGGGTTTTGTGTTAGTGCACTACTTAATTTCTTAAACGACAAGGTTTACTTAATTCTCAGTTATGCAGATCACATATATATTAGGCCAAAGTTCCTTCTTTTAATTTATGAGATATATAATCGTGTTTCTTAATACAAATATCATTCTAGACAGGCGTTTTGAATTCTTTGTATCTGTCTAGAATTATCCCAGGTTAGAGACGGGCCAAAGACAGGGCTACAGTAAATGAGACAAAAATAAAGATTCACATAATACAGATTTAATTTTTAATATAGAAATTTTCTATATGGAAACATGAGTTTTAAATTAATATGCGCGTTTTTGATGCAGGAGTTAAATCTCAGTGCAGTCACAAATCAGCCCCAGGTTAGCTTCAGATAGAACAATTAATTTATTTTATATATTTTATATTTATTTGCATATTATTATTATAATCGTATATAGTTACTTAAATTTAAACTAATTCCTGTTTTAATTTATAAAATATTTTGCAAAAAAAAAAAAAATATGCAAATTAAAAAAAAAACATTGTAATGTGTTCATTTATAGGTTTGGTTGCCTATGCATCAGGCGTTTTAAGAAACCGCTTTCATTAATAAATTAATTAATTAAACATTTTGTATTATTGGAAAAGGGTTTCACCAAAGGAAAATTTATAATTAACCTAAACGCCTAAAGTATAGGCAACTAAACTTATCAATTGATACATTACAATATTTTTTTAATTTAGTTATTTTACAAAATTTACAATTACTTACAATACACGCTAAACAGAGAATAAAGAAAAGAGAAATATATCACTCGCAAAGCAATTACAGTGATAATATGTAAATTTAAATAAAAACAAAAAAGTAAGGCAACAAGGCATGTTAATACGAAAATAAACTATGTAATTTACGTTTGAAGGTGTTAAAAGCTGAATTCAACAGATTAAAAGGCGATTTCTTCATATATTGATTGGCTAAAGACATCATTCTGCAAAGATAGCCGTTGTATGAAATATTCGTTCTACATGTTTTAATTTGAAACAACTGTGTTGATCTAGTTGATTCTCTTCTTGGGACATTAAAGTCAATGCACTGTAGAAGCTCAGGGCTGTCGATGGAACTATTTAGTAGGCGATGAAGTAGGTTAAGGTCGGCAATTATCCTGCGGTCCTTAAGACTGTGTAAATTCAGCTTATTGCAAATTGGTTGGTAAATCCCTTGTTTATGTGGTTTATCTAGTCTATCAAACGTAGAAACTTGTTCTGAATCTTCTCGACCATATTACAATTGCTGGCGGTATATGGAGACCAAATCACTGATGCATATTCAAGATGACTACGTACTAATGGACAGTGAAGTGTTTGTAAGCAATCAATGCTGAGGTCATTACTAAAACGTAGGACAAGGCCCAGTTTCCTATATGCTTTATTGCAAATATCATATATGAGCGGATTGAATGATAAACGTCTGTCGAATGTCACACCTAAAGCCTCTTACAACCTTTTTTTTCTTTAAAGCCTGATTATTTATAGTGTATAAATAGTCTACTTCAGTGTTGCCTCTAAAAAATGAGATATATGTACATTTTTCAATGTTTAAAGCTAGATAATTCTGGTAGGACCACTGGTAAATTGGATTGACATCACATTGTAATTCAAAACAGTCCTGCTTGATGTTAATAACTTTAAAGAGTTTCAGATCATCCCCAAATATTGATAGTTCACTACTTTGAAGAGTATTATTTATGTCATTAATAAACAGTAGAAAAAGGATAGGTCCACAATGTGATCCTTGAGGAACTCTTATTCGCACAATTTGGTGGCGGTTGGATAAAAAGATTAAATCCATTTTCGTGTATGATTGGTAAACCCCAACGATTCCAGTTTATTTAATAAAATATGATGACTAATTCGGTCGAATGCCTTCGAGAAATCCATATATATTAAGTCTACTTGACTGTATTTTTCAAGAGCATCTGAAATGAATTACCTATAAGCGAGTAGATTAGTTACCGTAGATTTACCGGTGCAGAATAAGATAAATTTTTGTTGACCAAGCAATTTGTTTAGCAACTATTTTGTCTAGTACTTTGGGATTGAATGCTAATATCACGATAATTTTCAATATGGGTCCTACTCCCAGGTTTATGAATTGGTGTTATGTATGATGTTTTCCATAGAGATGGAAGTACACCACTGGTGAGAGAAAATCAAACAGAATGTGTAAGGGACACATAATGCTAGGTAACTTATCAGGACCAACACTGTAAGTTAATTTAAGGTTCATATGGCGTTGAATACTTCTTTAGTTGATGTTGTTAAAATGAAAGTACTCCCAATGGGCGAGCAAGATTGATTATTATATCTAACATTGATAGGTGCGATGTACACTGATGAGAAGTATTCGGCAAACAAATTTACTGGTTACAGTCATTAGCAATTTTGTCATCCAACAACATCTTATGTGGATACGAATTAGTGTTAGTCAGGTCACGTATATATTTTTAAAAGCAATTAGGGTTAGCTTTCAATTTTAGGTCAACGGATATTACATATTTCCTCTATGAAGTGAAAAACTTAAAATTTTATATTTATACGAAGTTCTGTGCGTTTATAATTTGCATGTGCAGCTTTTTTATCAAGTATTAATTTTTTGAGGTATTAATTTGAAGCCCAAATTGGAAAACTGCTTTTTTCAACAGCATCATCATCTTTATCACTATTTAAGACGATTTTCCAATTAATGCCGTTAAAAAAACAATTAATTCTACTATAGTCACAATATTTATACACATATACTTTTTCATTCGTAGTAAAATTAGGCTGTGCAACAACAGGAAGAGAGGAATAATGTAGGCTGCGTGGTGCTCGGATGTAGTCAATACTGCATCGTATGTAATTGACACCGATGCTTTTAAGTTTGGGCAAAAACCAAATCAAGAAATGTACCTCTGGCATTAGGTATATAATTGATTTGTTTCAAGTTGCAAAGTTGTAACCGGTTATTAAAGTTAGAGAGCGTTCATCAAGATTATTATCAAAACACATTTCCCTACTGTGCCATTAATGTTCGGTAGGATAAAGTCACTACATATAATAATAATAATAAAAATAATAATAATAATAATAATAATAATAAATGATTTTATTGCCCACCACCTCTTATTTCTCTTTCGACAGACCTATCACAACGGAAAGTATTATAATTATTTAATTGCAAATTAGCATTTGAAATATCGGATAAAAGCCATAAGATAATAACATCAAAATTACAGTTTACAGACAACATTAAATCTCTAAGTTTTGTTCGCACCCCTCCACAGTTTTGATAGTATATAGTTAGATTAGTTAGTAGTTTTATGGGCTTACAGCAGATACAGTATATTATTTTATTATTTAATGAATAAGTTAGGTTCATTGTTCGCTTTACGATTATCCAGTTCGGTTTTGACTTTTTTGAAGTAGTCCGATTGACGTTTCGTTTTGTCTACCCGAAAAATGTTAGAAGTATTTCCAGCATTAACTCTTAAAACAGCTAAAGCTTATTCTGAGAGGTTTAGAGTTGTTATCACGCTTCATTCCTAATTTTAAGACCTTGGTAGGTGACGCCGTGATGCCACGCGAGTTCAATATTCCGGCGATCACATTGACGTTGGCATCAATTCTCTCTTGGACAGCATCTGATTCACATTCAATTAAGTCGTATAAAATGACGTTCGTTTTTATTAACGCCCGCTCATTACTCTCATCAATAATAGTTTCCACAAGTTCAGGTGGAAATCTTTTATAGACGTGTGTGGGAGTTCTGGTCCACGCCAGTATACCCACTAAAACCACCTGTATAAGCCTCTAACTCTCCTGGAACGGTCCTTTCGGGACATAATCTCAGGTTAGCCAGGCATAGTCTTTTAGGTTTTTATATTTCTTGAATTTCTTCGAACTTTTTCTGTCTTAACACTCGCGTTATAAATTCACTGAGGTTATTCCAATTTCTATTTTCCTTCAACATTAACTGTACCACGCTTCCTGTTGTTAGTTGTTCGCCCAGTTGTATCTCTAGCTCCTCTCTCCATTGAATCCATCTGTTACAGTGTATTATTGTGTGCTCCGCTGTGTTGACTTCCTGACAGTACTGACACTTATCATTTGGTGCAAGATTCATTTTTTAAAAATTTTTTTTAAAGCGTCCATGTTCCGTCAAAAACTGGGTTAAGTAATAATTTAATTCTTTATGTTCACATTTTAACCAAATTTCTGTACTGTAGTTTCCTTTTCCTGTTTGAGGAACCAGCTCTAGGTAAGCGTCAGCTCTTTGATATAATCAACATCTTTCTCCTACTATCAGAGTGATCGGGGAATTCCAGTAATTACTTGTATAGCCGCAGAAGATGTTGTTTCTACTTACTTGCTATCCTCAGGAGAGTCTTCCTTTGAATACCATTCATCATCACTTTATAATTCTTTATTTTTAGTACTCCGTGCCATACAGAAGCTCCATACAATATTATGGAATGTACCTATCACTGCACAAAGTAATTTTCTTTTTTGCTGCCCGGTCCTCACACGTTCGGCAGGATTCTTGTCAGAGCTCCCAACTTTACCTCTGCTTTTTGAACAGTTCGCCTGATATGCTCCCGAAAAGTTAATCTATCATCAAGGTGAACCCCAAGATACTTTATAACTTTACTGAGTTCTATCATCGCGCCCATTATCTCTAAATTTAGGTGGCCTCTCCTTTTGTGTCCTTTCAAAACGACTGCCTTTGTTTTCCGTGGCAAGCATTAGATCATTTTGCGTCATCCATATATTCGTCTCTCTAAAAACTCGTTTACTCAGTATTCTAACTCCTCGTCATCTGCAGCTTCTACCATGATTACCAGGTTATCCGCATATGCTAGGCTTGTCCCAATACTAAGCCCTGCGAAACTCCACCAGACATTTTCACATCTTTTGTTGTTGATATCTGTATAGTTCTTTCCTGAAAATAACTTTTTACAAGATTTATCAGATACTGGGAGATCTCTCTTTTTTGTAGCTGTTGTACTATTTTGCTTCAGGTAGCGGAATTGAACGCATTTTTGACATCCAATGGAATGACTATAAACTATCTACTTCTTGTGGTTCTAACAGTTTTGTGGCCTGTAAAGTCGAGAAACCCTTCTTAAATCTAAATTGGCGGTAAAAGAAACCCCCGCTACGATCTAACTCTTTCTGAAGCCTTTCTCTAATCATTACTTCAAGCAATTTTCCTGCCACGTTGAGTATACAGATTGGTCTAAATGCCGATGGCGACTCTATCTGCTTACCTTTCCAGATCAGCGTTACTATGGCTTTTTTCCATTGTTTTAAAAATTTCTGTGGTCAATAATTGATTCAATATCACAAAAACGTCTCTAGTATGTCTGATTTAGAAGCTCTTCGATACTAAAGCTAAGAGAAAGTGGTGATATAGCTGCAACTCAGCTTCTTGACAAAATGACCACAACAATTTTAACTAATTGGAGATCTCCAGGAATGAACAGTCAAGTTATTCATTGGAAGAAACCGTAGCACTTCTTATTTCTGCAAATTTGACTAAAGAACAGCACAACATATTAAGAAATGGAGCTAAACAGCACGGACATGATTTATATCCGCCATATTATAAAGTTCTAGAAAAAAAGGAAACATTTTTATCCTCCGCAAATTTTGATATCCGAAAAAAAGTGTGAAGTATCTTTACAAAATTTATTGAATAAAACTTGTGAGAGCATTTAAAGTGTATTTCACTTAAACCACAAGCTAGTTCATTACTTTTATTGTGTAAGTGGGGTTTTAACGGCAGTTCGGGATACACAGCAAAGTCAAGACGCACCACGTGCAGATGAAAGCATTTTTACAACATCCTTGGTACCGCTTCAAATGATCGATAAAAGAACTGCTGATATTATATGGAAAAACACCCGACCTGCCTCAAGAGATATTG
This sequence comes from Abscondita cerata, assembly GCA_030710515.1. Lineage (NCBI taxonomy): Eukaryota > Metazoa > Arthropoda > Insecta > Coleoptera > Lampyridae > Abscondita > Abscondita cerata. Next base: position 140,810 of record JALBCR010003151.1, read on the forward strand.
TCGTCCAATAAGACTTTAATGGGTGCATGAAACTGCAGATATGTCAGAAAAGGAGGAAGTAGATGTGAAAACCTGAAATTGAAAATTTGAATTCATATGACACTCCAGTAGGTCAAGTAAATATTAAATTATGCTTAACAATGGTGGATGGTAAAATTTGCAATGAGCGGACAAAAACTTCAAGCATGACTTGCTATGTTTGTGTAGCGAACTCTTTACAAATGAACTATATAGTGTCTTTTCGACAACGGCCAGTTGATTCAAACACTTTACAATTTCGACTCTCTGTTTTTACATTCTTATATTGATTGTTCTGAATGTTTACTACATATTTCATATCGACTTGAGCTGCAAATGTGTGAAAGTGAGCAAAACTCATAAGGAGGCTTTTGAGACCCGGAAGAGAAAGATTCAAATAGATTTTAGAGAAAAATGGGTTTTCTTGTCGACATTCCAAAAACTGAGTCTGGGAATACAAACGATGGAAATACTGCTAGACGTTTTTTTCAAATCCATCTCTATCAGCCGAAATTACTGGAATTGACGAAGCGTTGATTAAACGCTTTAGTATCATGTTGCTTACAATCAACATTAATTATGAAATCAATATCAATAATTTTGGGTTGTACTGTTTAAATACAGTCGAATAATACATTTCATTATACAACTGGTACTACATGCCATCTCTGTTCACAAACGATTGATCCATGGTCCAATTATTGTAAAAGAAGCAATTCTTTCTATTGGTGAACAGAAACTTTGTCCTGCGAGGAGGAAATACACTTAAGTAAAGAAGAATTTTCGAAAGAAGATGAATAATTTTAAAGAGTATTTCAATGTTTATAATTATGCTATTACTAAAGGTTTCATTACAATTTTAAATATAAAATGAATTGTTTATTTAAGTAAAAGAAAGTATTTTTCTACTTCTTTTCCTTTTTCTAAACGGTACACGTATTTTTAACAGCTGCTCCAGTCGTTGCTACGTGACTCGAAGTTGCTGTTGTTAAATTTTCAACCCATTTGGTCAACTATTTAGGGAGCTAGAGGTTTTGATCGCATATATCAGATCCTAAAGAGTCGGAAGCCCTCATGTACTGTGTTCCCTCTTTGCCATATGTCTTTTCTTTCCGGGAAAAGCTGGTAGATTATCTCAGATATTTGCTTTGGGGTAAGATTGAACAGGAGTGTGTGTATCTCCAAACTTTTACTATCTTTCTCTAGTCTTCTATGGTACTATTCCACCAAAACTGTAACTTTGGTTGGTTTTCGCTCGTGGTAGTTGACCTTTCCTTCGATATCTTTTTCCAATAGCAATATGAGGTTTTCCAGATTATCTATTTGTATCACAATCTTTGACAAGAAAAGGTACCAAACTAAAATTAAGGAACAAACCGAAGGCACAAATATAGATAATCTGGAGTTTCCACAAGTAGATCCATTATTCATGCTATCGAGTTGGACTTTAAGTTCATTCACTTCTAATTGCAAGACTTTGTTTGATTGCTCTAGTTCAAGAATTTTATTTTCCAGTTTATCAAAACGAGAATCAATTATAGTTTTTTAAATAAGTATACAGGGTGTCTCACGTTGAATAACCGCTATCGATTTCTCAAAAACTAGACGTCTGATCATTCTAAAAACTTTGTCACATGCTAATGTCAACAGGGCCAACTCAGCTAAAATATTTTCAAGATGGTGGCACTTTTGGTTATACCGTAAGTAACTATCAATTTTGTTATTTTAAACAGAACACTCTATATATTCTTGCATTTTTAGATTCTACGGCAAATTTTGAACATTTACGATGTATAATGTTCTATACCTAAGTCTAACCATTTCTGACTTATTCAAGATTTTATGTCAAAATGACATTTGCAGGTCAAAACAGAAGTATCAATTTTACCTATACGGAACTCGTACTATTTCATTTGAGATGACTTCTTTGTAGAGGAAGAATTACTTTAACAGATTCTTCATGCCATTATGATAAATATTAATACAGGGTAGTCAAACAAGAAAAGTTTTATTGAAAATCGATTTTTTAAATGGAAACACTCTATTTTTATAATCTTCTCTCGTTTATTATAAAAAATAACAGTGACTTCATGTAAGGTAAGGTTTATTCCAAATATTTGTAGTTTTTGAAATATTCGCAATTTTACAATTACATCAACAGAAATACAGGTATCAGTTAGCAAGGCCAGCCATAGAATAGTGTCAAGTGCTCAAGAAACGTCAATTAGTCACTTGTTTCTTGTAATTTGACAGTATCAACAATTATGTCGGGGCGAATGAATAATACGCAAGAAGATTATTTAAATTTGTTTATTATTTATGACGAATGTTAGAAAGTTTCATCAAGAACATGCGAAATATTTGCTCGTAGATATCCTGATAAACAGAAACCTACACCCAACAGTATTAAATGATTTATACAAAACTTTAAAAACATTTCTATACCACTTCATTCTATTCTGTGGCTGCCCTTGCTAACTGATACCTGTGTTTCTATTGATGAAATTGTAAAATTGCAAATATTTCAAAAACTACAAATTTTTGGAATAAACTACCTTACATAAAGTCACTGTTATTTTTTATGATAAACGAGATAAGATTATAAAAATAGGGCGTTTCCATTTTAAAAAAATTGATTTGTGACGAGTTTTTCAATAACATTTTACCTTCTTTTTTGACCACCCTGTATTAATATTTATCATAATGGCATGAAGAATCTGTTAAAGTAATTCTTCCTCTACAAAGAAATCATCTCAAATTATGTTCAAAATTTCTCGTAGAATCTAAAAATGCAGATATATATATTAGCAACTTATCCGACAGGTATGTAAAGCAGTTACATAGTCGATTCTTCAATAAATATATATATATATTTAAACGATAAGTTTTTCGACATCTAGTGTCGACTCGTGAAAGCGTTCACGTACGTAAATGTTAGCAACTTTGCCGACAGGTATGTAAAGCAGTTGCTAAAATATATACAGGGTGTTACAATATATGTATTACAGCCTGAGGGGTTATAGAGGGCAATAAAATAAACAACTTTTTTCGTGAAAATTTTATGTTAGACAAATAGTTACGCCAACATGACGCTCAAACTAAAAAATTAAAAATTTTTAATGGCTTTTTGATACCATTAAAAATTTTAATTTTTGACTTTTGGGGCGCCATCTTGGCGTAACTATTTGTCTAACAAAAAATTTTACTAAAAAAGTTGTTTATTTTATTGCCCTCTATAACCCCTCTCAGCTGTAATACATATATTGTGACACCCTCTATATATGTGAATAACTTTTATGTAACTTGTGGATAATAGCCTTACCTCAACACCAGGCACCATAAATACCAAATCATCAAAAGAATTAATGTTGTAATAATTTTGATTTATTGAATCTACGAATTTATCTAAAATAAAAAATGTGTTATAAGTTAAAATTTTTGCAAAATTAATTAATCAAACAATAAACACTTAATGCTTTTAAATTATGTACCTACAGATAAAAAAACACCTGTTATTAGTTAACATCTTAATGATGATTACCTTTACTTTGCATTCCAAAATCAATTACGTCTTGAATAATTAATTATACTCAAATAGGTTTTACTACATTTTACTAGAAATCGCCTAATTTTTTTTTAATAAGTTTTAAATAAATTAATTATTTATTTCTAAATACGTAATATTTGTTTTCGTTTAAGGAAACTAATTCGGAAGTTAAATATATATATATATATATATATATATATATATATATATACATAGGGTGTTCTATTTAAAATAACGGTATAATCGAAAATGCCCACCTTCTTGAAAATATTTTACCTAAGTTAGCCCTGTTGATATTAGCATGTTACAAAGTTTTTAGAATGATCAGAGGTCTAGTTTCCGAGAAATCGATTGCGGTTATTCACCGTGGGACACCCTGTATACAATTATATTAATAATGTGCAAATAAAAATAAAATACTAACATATAATTTAAAATTAACTAAATAATTTAAATATTGATAACTAATATTATAAAATGTCGCGGATATTTTTAATTTTTATTGTTCTTGTATTATTTAATTATGGCACAAATAGCGTCTTATATAAATTGCCCAATCTTTTGTAATTTGAGCAATTTTGTATCTTCTATCATTTTAAAGATCTCCATGATATTCATTCTTATCTTAAAAGATCCTAGAATTTGTTGTGAGAGACCTTTCTGATATTAGAAATGCGATCTTTTAATTTAACTAATTATCTTCTATCTGATAGATAACTTCTTATCTATTCTTTAAAACAACAATCAATTGGTTTACTTTTAAAAAAAATTCACTAACACACTTTTATATGAAAAATTAATTACCCTTGTCGCGTGAATAAAATATCTTTGTGAAAAAAGTAACACTTGTTAAACTAAGCGCAACTATAATTGTTGTTAAATATTTGATTCCATGAACAATAATTAAAGTTTTAATTATTTAACATTCCAAACCACTAATTTTACTTTTTCAAATTCATATCCTGTGCTTAATCATAAATGTAGAATTACTTACTGTTTAAATTGCTTAAATAAATGTAAAATATTTGTCTCAAAATATTCATTTTGTAATCAGTGTTTTTTCTATAAATTTTTATCAAAAAACCTGTTATGCACTAGTTATGAAATTTAAAATATTCGTGTTTTAATCGCAAGGAATGCACAAAAGCCAATTTTACATCAGAGGCACTCGTGAAATTTAAAACTTGGACACCACAATTTCTGTAAACAAAAGTTTGCACATTGTGAAGCGGGCTTAAGGGTATCATTTACAATTCTAACAGCAGGTAGTCTCAGCAGGGGTTATCTTATAGAAGGACTGTAGAATGAATCATTACACTAAGCACGTTTTAGAAAATAGGTAATTTACGTTGCTTACTTAATTTTTTTCTTTAAAGAATATATTTGAAGGTATCGCTAATTAAACACCATAGCTCGATTAATTATCGAATCAAAATTTTGTTTAGGAAATGTTTACAAAATAAAATTAGAAATAATTTTGATTTAAAAAACGTCTACAAGCAATAACTTTTAAATTAAATCAAAAACTAAACATGGTTATTTGGGTTGACTGATTATTACTTATTTTTAAATAAATCTAACCTACTAATTATTGTAAGTTATTAAAAAAAATCATTAAACTCTCTATTCATAATATTTAGTCCTTACAAAATGTATATTTTATGACGTTTCATTTTTTCTGTAGTTAATATAAAAAGTGAAAATAAAAACTAAGGCAATTCTTATTGTCAACGTATATATTTAGTTTTTGACAAGAATTTATTACATAATTATAATTAAGATACCAAGTTATAGTTTAAAATTAAATGAAAACATTTTTTTTAAATAAAGGTATTACTATATAAATAAATATAAGAAATCAATAATGGGTGTGACCTCCATTATTATTGATACATTCTTGGAGGCGTCTGCTCATTGACGCTATCAAGGTATCAATATAATTAATATTAATCGTTTCCCATGCGGTATCAATGGCTGCAATTAGTGCATTACGGTTTACTGGTATAAAATTTGGCCCTTGTTGTCTTCGGATAACAGCAAGTATTCGAGCCCAAACATTTTCGATAATGTTAAAATCTGGGCTTTTTGCTGGCCAGGGTAACAGCTCCAAGTTATTTTCTCGTATCCAGTTGCGCACAACCCGCGAAGTATGAATAGGGGCGTTGTCCTTTAACAACAAAAATACATTATGAAAATGTTAATTCAACAGATCCCGAACTATTTTTTGAGAAAGTATAGTGAAATAAGAATACTTACTTGTTGGAAAATATAATCTTCGTCTGGATAAAACACTTCGACTGAAGGTTTCATAATAGTTTCCAAAATATCTAAATACGCAGCAGAATCAAGACGTCCATCGATAGCCCAACAAACTCCTGGACCCCGCGCGCTAACCCAACCCCACACATTCACAGAAAAATAACCACTTCGTTTTTAGGACATATGTGATTATTTTCGTAACGAGTTCCTTCCATTCTAAAAACTTTTAGTGGTCCATCGTTGCGGCTATTGAACGTTTTTTCGTCGCTAAAAATCACTCGATTCCAAAATTCCAAAGGTTCGTTCACATATCGCCTTGCAAATTCCAGACAACGTCTCATATTTTCGTCACTGAGAACTTCTTTCGCAGCAGCATTATACTTCTTTATTCCCATCTCCTTTAATCTTTTTGTGCAGTTATACGGCATCCGGAAAAATGTGTATCTGCTATAGCCCTGGAGTATGTAGCAAATGGTTGTTCTGTTACGTAATGAAACAACTCGAGATCTTGAGCACGTGTAGATACTTTAGGTCTACCACTTCCGATGGCTCTTTCCAAAGTGTGTTCAAGATTCCATTTTACTCGGTAATGCCCTACGGTGCTTTTTGGTATATCTAACATACGTGAAATTTCACGCACGCTACGGCCCTCCGCTAATTCCGAAACAATCCGCGCTTTCAAATCAGCACCGAGATGAGGTGGCATTTTCACAACACTTGAAATTTTAAACTAAAATGAATTTACATTTCTTACTTTATTTATTGGTTCACACTACCCCTTCTCAAACAGTAGGTAATTGTTTATTTATTACATACTTCTAATGACCAATGTAACAACCCTTAGAGCAATATGACTCAAAGGAAGTAAATTAAACAAGCAAGGATATTCTATTGTTATTGAAACTTATTCATAAAGTAAAAGCCATTTCCTTATAATGCTAATGGACAGGATTTTCTTTTAAGTATTAAGATTACAATAGAGGACTTATAAACTTTCGAAAATATCTAATTATAAATATTTACACTGCAATTGCGCTTTTTCCTTAATAATTTCTTAGCAATAACATACACGTTCTTGGTTTTAAGTTGTCATAAATTTGATATGATATAAATTTGTGTTTCTAATATTACATCACAAACTAATCTTTATTCGCCAAAAATTGTTGCTTAAGTTGTAAAGCTTCGTACACACCTGAACAACAAACCGAGCAACAAACATAACAACGAACCGAAAGTCAAACAGAACGACAAACGATCTTTTATGATTTCCACAATCCGAACAACAAACGGAACGTTTGTGCTGTTCCATAATTATTTTCAGTAGTTTTCAGTTCATATATATTTATTATTGAGAAGAGAAAATTGCGGAAAACAAGAAGATAGTGCCAACCAAATTTTTACGCACAAAGAAGAGTAAAAATTATAATTTACTTCGATTTTTTTTATTTTGGAAATTTCCCGCCCAAATGATGCTAATAGGGACATCATTTTTTCTTGCATTCTTAAACACTGATTAATTTAAAACATTTTTCTTCTGCCAACTCCATAATATTACCTAAAACACAACAAACCCACAAAAGGGAGGACAAAAATAAATAATTTAATTCTCCCGCATAAGTTTGTTCGCCGTTTTGTTTAGATTCGTCCAAACCTGCAAACGCATTCGCGCGCATTTTCTTTGATGTCGGAGAAAAAACCGACAAGTTGCCGGAACGCCGCAAACCGTTCGTGGAACAATCAGGACTTGCGAATCTGTTCTAAAATTCGTACGTAGCACCGTTCAAATTAATGTTCCGATTGCCGTTCGGTTCGTTGTTCTGTTTGTTCCTCGGTTTGTTGTTCAGGTGTGTACGAAGCTTTACAATAAGCATATTAATATGAACTATATCTTATGAAAGGAGAGTTATGTAACTATAATTAACGACTTAACGTTACGTTAGTAGATTCCATTTACTATTTACACATATTTTCTTGGAACATTCGATAATTAACTATCGGGATATGATGACCCTATACTTCGCAGGTTGTGCGCAACTGGATACAAGCAAATAACTTGGAGCTGTTACCCTGGCCAGCAAAAGCCCAGATTTTAACATTATCGAAAATGTTTGGGCTCGAATACTTGCTGTTATCCGAAGACAACAAGGGCCAAATTTTATACCAGTAAACCGTAATGCACTAATTGCAGCCATTGATACCGCATGGGAAACGATTAATATTAATTATATTGATACCTTGATAGCGTCAATGAGCAGACGCCTCCAAGAATGTATCAATAATAATGGAGGTCACACCCATTATTGATTTCTTATATTTATTTATATAGTAATACCTTTATTTAAAAAAAGTTTTCATTTAATTTTAAACTATAACTTGGTATCTTAATTATAATTATGTAATAAATTCTTGTCAAAAACTAAATATATACGTTGACAATAAGAATTGCCTTAGTTTTTATTTTCACTTTTATATTAACTACAGAAAAAAATGAAACGTCATAAAATATACATTTTGTAAGGACTAAATATTATGAATAGAGAGTTTAATGATTTTTTTAATAACTTACAATAATTAGTAGGTTAGATTTATTTAAAAATAAGTAATAATCAGTCAACCCAAATAACCATGTTTAGTTTTTTGATTTAATTTAAAAGTTATTGCTTGTAGACGTTTTTTAAATCAAAATTATTTCTAATTTTATTTTGTAAACATTTCCTAAACAAAATTTTGATTCGATAATTAATCGAGCTATGGTGTTTAATTAGCGATACCTTCAAATATATTCTTTAAAGAAAAAATTAAGTAAGCAACGTAAATTACCTATTTTCTAAAACGTGCTTAGTGTAATGATTCATTCTACAGTCCTTCTATAAGATAACCCCTGCTGAGACTACCTGCTGTTAGAATTGTAAATGATACCCTTAAGCCCGCTTCACAATGTGCAAACTTTTGTTTACAGAAATTGTGGTGTCCAAGTTTTAAATTTCATGAGTGTACAACAGAACAACTTTTTTATTTTAAATATTGGATATTGCTTGGTTGGCCGACATCGTTATTAAAAAAATCGTATAATTTACATTGTACTTTAAACACAATTTATTTAAAGTATCTTTTTATAAACAAATATTTATTAATTAACCTGTTGGTTAGGCTAGACGCAGATAAAATATGTAATTAACATTTAAAATATTTACTTAACATTATTTGCAAATTTAGTCATCGTCTTCTTCATCAAATATTAATTTTTTTATAATTAACACAATGTGATTTGCGTAAACATATAAAACCAGATTACGTGTATATGCGAAGTTATTCAGTTGAAATTTTTAAATTTTATTGGAACACACATTCATAAACAATTAAGTTTCTAATATATTCAAATACTTCCGAATTAGTTTCCTTAAACGGAAAAAAATATTACGTATTTAGAAATAAATAATTAATTTATTTAAAACTTATTAAAGAAAAATTAGGCGATTTCTAGTAAAATGTAGTAAAACCTATTGGAGTATAATTAATTATTCAAAACGTAATTGAATTTGGAATGCAAAGTAAAGGTAATCATCATTAAGATGTTAACTAATAACAGGTATTTTTTTATCTGTAGGTATATAATTTAAAAGCATTAAGTGTTTATTGTTTGATTAATTAATTTTGCAAAAATTTTAACTTATAACACATTTTTTATTTTAGTTAAATTCGTAGATTCAATAAATCAAAATTATTACAACCTTAATTCTTTTGATGATTTGATATTTATGGTGCTGGTGTTGAGGTAAGGCTATTATCCACAAGTTACATAAAAGTCATTCACACATGTGCGTCATATAATGTAAATTTGTAAATGCATTTATAATGTTGCCTGTTGCGTGGTTGTCGGACATCATTGTCAACAAAAATTGTGTATTAATAAAAGCCAAATTTAATTCACATAGCCCTTTCACACACAAATTTATTTTTTAATGCAAGTATTCGTTCGCATAATTATTTATTAATTAGTATTCTGCTTTTAAAATTGATTTTTTTTTATTGGTTTTATAAGTTTGATAGCAGTTTGAAGCAAGTAGTTATTTACTTAATTCTTTATTATGCGGTTTTTATTTATAATATCTACTTTTTTTGAAAGATATTTACGCTAAGTTTTGTAAGTTTTTAATTTCATTAATCAAAGTAAGTTATATATAAAATGGAAGAGTTTTTACAGCACTAATAGTCGGATATTCAGCTTATACACGAAACCATAGACTGAAAGAAATACGAGTAATTAAGGAAATGTTAATTTCTAACAACTTTATTTATTTAAGAGTGTGTCAGAAACTGCATAAGTAAATATGAATTGCAAATAATAGGTTAAGTAACGGTCACTTGTTTGAGCGCATCCATCTTAAAAGGTGCGTAACTCTTATTGGTTTAAAATGTGAGGCAAAATTTAACTAAAAATTAAAACAATAATTGAATTAAAGCCTACATTTGACTTTTTAAAGATTGTTTGTTATAATTCAATCATCTATTAACGATGTGGAGAGAATCGAAAAATAATTGTCATTGTGTGCACGTTGATTACGCGGGCCTTTATTAAACCCATCATTTGCTGAAATAATAACACTATTCTGGACTTCCATTGTCCATATTTTAGTTTAATTGAATAAACACAACGTTTCAATTGCTATTGAATCTGCAATCGTCTTCAGGTGAATACTAACAAACTTAAAGACTACTGTAACTTATATAGGGTGTTTCAGAATAAGATGCTGATCCTTAAGGGTGTCAATCCTTACCCGATTTTAAGAAAAAAAGTTCAAATAAACATATGTCATAAACCTCTTAACTTTCGATCTACAAGGTGTTCAAGTTTTAAGAAAAAAAACGTTTCTTTATCATAACTTTAATATCTTTATAGATATTTTAATAAAATTTGGCATATGCCTTCGAAGCTACAACAGCTATTTTTTGATTTAGAAATTTTAAATTTTTTTATTCAGTGGTTATTTAATGTTAGTTCTTTTTATTTTAATGTTAAAATTATTATGTATTAAATAATCAATAATTATTTGCCAAATCTTTTTTACGCAAAAATATATGTATAAATATATTAAAGTTATGATAAAAAAACGTTTTTTTTTAAAACTTGAACACCTTGTAGATCAAAAGTTAAGAGGTTTAGGACATATGTTTATTTGAACTTTTCTTCTTAAAATCGCGTAAGGATTGACACCCTTAAGGATCAGCATCTTAATCTGAAACACCCTGTATACTAATACAAAGTTAGTGAAGCGATCAAGTGTACAAAGTTAATAAAGGTGGACGTTACCGTAAACTAAGATTAGTCAGGCGTCTAATTAAGGGTTTCCACACATTGTTAATCTCTACGCTGGGTTGACTAAAGACATTCTTGTTGTTTTCGATAAACGCTGCTTCTTTAAATTTTCTCTTGTACCAGTGCTCTTCTTGGTGTATAATTCTTGCCTCCGACCATTTCATTTTGTGATGTTTTTTCCAGGAGAGTTGGGCAATGCCGGATTTCAAAGTCTCTCCTTTCTGCGTATGGGTTTTATGTTCCTCCAACCTAATATTTAAGGGTCTTTTAGTTTCCCCTACGTATGACTGGCCGCATTCATATGGGACTTCGTAGATGCAATTCTTGGAGTCACGACTGTTGTCTGGTCTAGTTTTGGAGATCATGCTACCAATAGTTCTTGATGATCTGAATACGTGTTAATGTCATAATTTCTTCCTATCCGTTTTATTTTCTCAGATAATCCTTTGACATATGGAATGCTGAGTAGTGTATTGGGTTTCTCTTCGATTATGGCTGGTTGGTTCTTAGAGAGTTGTAGAGCAGTTTCTACCACTCGTTTCGGGTAACCATTTTGTTTAAGGTCTCTTCTGATGTTCTTGATTTCTTCTTGTAGTCCTACCTCTGTATTACATAGTCTGTGATCTCTGTCGACTAAAGATTTAATAATCCCTTTCTTTGTTGTTCCACTGTGATTGGAGTCGTAATTCAGATATTGGCCGGTATGAGTTGGCTTTCTGTGAACTGATGTCACAATATCCTCATTGTTTCGTTTTGCGAGGACGTCCAAGAATGGTAGTGAGTATTCCCTTTCTTTCTCTATGGTGAATTTGATGGATGGCTTAATGTTGTTCAGGTGGTGTAGAAAAAGGTCTAGCTGACGGTCGCTATATTTCCAAATTATGAACGTATCGTCTACATATCTGAGCCATCATTTTTGTTTAAATCTCGGTTTTTCCAGTGCTTGGACCTCGAACCAGTTCAGGTAGATGTTGGCGATTACCGGTGAGAGAGACGAACCCATAGGAAGACCGTCGTCTTGTGCAAATAATTCGTCCTTTAATTGAAAATATGAGTTCCTGAGGCAGCATTGTAGAAGTTTCATTATCCCTTAACCGGTAGCAAAGTTCTATTATGTAATTCCTCGTCCTCTAGCAACTTTTTCTGAATAATTTCAAAAGATTCTTCAACCGGAACATTAGAGTAGAGGCTTTCTACATCGAAGCTGACAAAACGATCTCGTTTTTGTAGTTCTATAGACTCAAGAATCTCTACGAAATGTTTGGAATCCTTCACAAACCATGGGCTGCCATCTTGAAGTGGTCGTAGAATTGGAAGTAAGAACTTGGCTAGTTGGTATGTGGGTCCATAACGAGAGCTAGTTATTGGTCGAAGCGGCATGTTGTCTTTATGTATTTTTGGTAATCCATATAAATGCGGTGGTTTGCTGTGGTGTGCCGTAAGAGTTGTCCTTGTTCTCGAAGGAAGGTATTCTTCGTATTTCTTCAATATCTGGTAGACCTTCCTCTCCAGGTTGGAAGTGGGATCTTTCTTCAAGCGTCGGTAGTTTCCTTGTCGTAGAATCTCGTCTGTTTTTTCGTCGCATGTATGGGAATCCATGATTACTGTTGCTTTTTCTTTGTCAGCTGACAGGATTTATTTTTCTGTAGTTCTTTAAGGACCGATATCTCCCGTTTTGTTATGTTGCTTTGTTCTTTCCTTTTCTTCTCCAGTACACTCCGGACTTTCCATTTGAACTCCTCTGCTTGTACCGGTTCTAACTTTGCGGTCTCCACAGCACTCACAATGTCGAGAATAGGAACTTCTTTGCAAGTAACGGCAAAATTAAGTCGTTTTTACAAAAGTGAAGTGATTTCCAGACGTCCTATCAGCGAGAATGCGACGATCTTCACCAGTAAAGAATCCAGAAGTGTTTGTGGAATCATTCAAAAACTTATTGCATTTGGTCATCCAGGTACCAACGGTTAAAAAAAAATCTATAAACATTAAAATAACGGCTCGCTGCTATGGAAAATAAATCTCTAACTATAAAGAAAAAGGTTATAGGTTTAATCAATGAAAAAGCGCATGCCAAACTTTTTCTGAATTGTCAGATTTCTATAGCACTGGAGGCACTCAAAACTGCTGTCATCGAACAATCCTCAAAGACTTTTCAGGTCAAGCTCGACGACTTACAATAGTTTGCTCACTACTTCTCAAAAAATAAACTTCAGTGGCGATCTCGTGTTATCATTGCCAAACTTGGAAAACTATACTACAGGGTCTTCTGAGTAACATTCGTTCAAGAGGAAAAACCATCGAATCAAAGAACGCAGTTGGGAAAGAGCCAAACCAGTTTCAAACTTAACAGATAACCTTCTTGGTTCAGGACTTAGCGTTAGTTTTTCTTCGAAGTTTCAGTGAGTTTCTGTTTCTAGATTCTATCGAACCACAACCTCCATGAAGATCTGGCCGTATACCTCGATTACCATCACACCTAAAAGACTATGTGGTCGAAAGAAAATAGTGAAGGAAGAATATTGTTTCAAGGTGGCGCTGCTCAGTAATGGTGCTATAGTTAGACCAGTTAAAAACAATATCAAATATGATACCAAGCTTAAAATCTATCTACTACTTTGAGATCTCGAATAGATTTTATTATCATTTAACACTAACCAGCCACAACGAACAATTTATTGTAATGATATAGAAACGGACATATACTAAATTTAAAAAATGGCATAACATCATGCTCATATGCACCAATAGAGATAAACAAATAAATAAAAGCTTAATTTTGCGATAAAATAAACAAAAACTTGTGAAAGCACTAACTACCTAAACACTTTGTCTTTAATTACACAAGGAACAATTACTAAATATTTTTGCCAGAAACTTATCAGGACGTCTGGAACTCTTATAAAAGTTGTAAATGTTTCTGAAGAAAACATAGGATTGTGGTAGAGGCGTATTTCGCACTGTAAAGTGGGTGCTTCTTCCAGGCCAGTGACTAGAACAAGCACTCACTTTAAGATGCAAAAACGTTGCTTCTACCAGAACTTTGAGTTTTCTTTTCGGAATATTCGCATCTTCTATAACGAGTTCATACGTCCTGGCAAAAACTTTTAGTAATACGCTGGTCGGAAAGAAATTCATTTACGTCATACTTACAAACAACAATGTAAGAAAATACCAACATAAAATAAGATGGCAAATAAATCTCTGAAATTCAGATACATTACACCCTCATTAATTTATTTTATTTATTCGTATGGTACATTATACAAATATTGTATTGTGATGTAAGTGTTATGTATGGTGCCCCAGAAGATCAGTATAAACCTGTATATTGTGATAACGAAACAGTGTGCAATAGAGGATTGGTTCGTCTTGGCAAAGCATTTACTTCAAGGTTTAGGATAACCACTAAAACCTAAACATGCCAACCCTTACCCACCCTAGTATTCACATGTCATAATATTAATTAAGTGTGTAAACATTATGGAAGATAAATATGAACATAAAATATAACAGCACAGCCATTGCATGACGACATATAATGGACCGGTCTAAGCGCCAGTCACGACAATGACAAAAAAATAGTAGGTTAAAGAAATAGCAAAACAATATAATGAAAAAACAGATACCTAATCATAAGAAAAATAGAGACTAAAGTTGGAACAAGATAAAAAGGTATGTGGTCACTATAGATAAAAAAGTTTAAAAACAGTGAGAAGATAACTTGGATTAAAGTGAGAGGGAGATAGAAATATATTAAGTAAACGACATATAACAAAACAGGAAAAATCAATAGAAAATAGAAAAGAAAGATGTGGCAAAAATCTTACACATTTGTTGTTGTTAATTGTTACATACAGGAAGTGAAGTAAACTATACACGTACCAAGAAATTTGAAAATAAAATAGAGTGGAATAATATTGACAATAATGGATTTGATTAAAAAATAAGAATAATACAAAATTTGTATAGAAACCTTTCTTAAAATGTAAATGAAAATTAAAAGAAAGAAGCATTGACAGAATTCAGCAATACAGCAAAAGAACAATTGACGTAACCATTAAAGATATTTATTAAGTAATAACAGAACTTGAGAAAACCAAGATGAATAAATAAATAATGTAGTTAACGATCTATAAGATACGGAGGAAAAACCACCAAAAAAGATTATCTAAGCTAATAACAGTATATGAGAAAAAGTTAAATGTTTAAAAAAAAAACCTTTGTTGGGTGGAGGTGTAATAAAAAACAACTGCTTTTATCAGTGTAGTTGTTTACGACGTTTTGCTCCACGTAGGCAAGACGTATACTGATAAAGGCAGTTGTTTTGTATTACACCTCCACCCGACGAATGTCCCTATAAAAAGAATAACTTGTAAATAATTCATAGTTAATTGGGGAATTTAATCCATTTTTTGACCAGAAAAGATATATTTCTAATGGGAAAAAGCAGTACTGGTCTGAATGCTTATAAACATAAACCATAAAACTAGAATAAAGGCAAATTGTTGAAATAATTCAAAAAAGTAATATAGTGAGATTTAAAAAACACAAGCATAGACTTCGTGATTCTGATCGTTGATCGGTGAAGCCAAATAGTTTTACCGCGACCAAAACTTGATTTACGTGAGCATGTTGCGGCAGACCAACAAATAAGTAAACAAACTTTTGAACAAACCTCCACATGGTCATGACATTAATGAATGTATAAGATTGTACAGAATCTCAAGTTGCTCGTAAACTGAAAGGAAGCAACTGCGTTGTAAAACAGATAATTTAAATAAAAGTTAAACTAATGTCGTCTAAAATCGGGTCTAAAGGCCGCTGTTGCTTGAAAATAGACAAACCTCTAAAGAAGCTGACCACTCGTGTTAGTGAAACATTGCAAAAATATCAACAGTCTTTAAACCCGAATCTTAGATGACACTCATTCAACTTTTGTTTAAATTATTGTAAGTGTAGATTATATGTATGCAGACATTCTAGATGCAACATTGGAAATAGACGGACCTCTGAAGAAGATGACCATTCGTGTTAGCAAAAGGTAGGAAGCAACGACGGCCTTTAGGTCCAAATCTAGACGACACTAGTTTACCAACAGGTCGCAAAAGCTTAAATAAATAAAAGTTGTATAGGTGTAATATAATTTTTAAAGACGCCTTTGACTGGACAGAGTATGTTATAAAACAACACCTACATGCCAAGTTTCATAAAAATCAGACCATGGTCGTTCTTTAGATATTGTGTTTACATACGGCCGGACAAGCGTCCGGCTTCCAATAATTTTTTTTTGTTTTATTATAACATAGGTACTAACATTAATCCGTGAAAACAAATTGGAACATTTTGATTTGGAAACCCCAACTTAAACAGCAACAAAAAACTTTTTAATAAAAAATAGACTAATATCTATACGTTAGAGAAAATTGCAGATGATGAACTCTAAAATTAATGTAATTGCGAAAAGAGAAGTGAAGATCATAAAAACGCCATAAATAGTTGCTGACCTATAACAGTTTTTAGAGAATAAAACAACAGTAAAGAAAATTACAATGTGAAAAGTGATAATTACCTGAAGAAGAGGTTGGTTAAAAGCATGAAGGAAAATCAGTTATTGGAAATTAGAAATTCAGACAATTGGTGAGGAGATCCAGGATCAAGACATAACGGCATATTGAAGAGAATGTTTAGAAATAAAAAATTATCGGTTACAACTGTTAATGAATTCTATATTTTCTAAGAAAATATTTTTTATGTTATTTTTTTAAGTGATTTTTTTTGTAAGTTTTTGAAAAATTGGTTGATTTTTGGTAGATTTATATTAGTACTAAAAATCATAATTTTATTATTCATCCTAGCAGCTTATAAGTAACTATAAGAAAAGACATGTCAACAAAGAGATTAACAGAGTGTTACATTGCGTTATAAAATTCTTGAACGCTATAAAAAGTGTGTTTTAAAAGTAATGATTTAAGATCTACTTTAAATTTCTTAAAAGATGCGTGCTTTATGGATTGCGGTATAATATTAGAAATACGTACACTGAGATTATCCAGTGATAAATTAAGTTTTTCAGGTAACAAAACATATCTATGGCGTGTAGCATAATCATGCAGATTTCTACTATTTAATAGTACTTGATTTTTTATAGGCATAAATCGCTAATTCAAAAATAAGTAAACTAGGCACAGTAAGAATTAAAAATTCAATGAATAAATTTCTACATGAATGTAAAGGAGGCTTTTCCGCTAGACACCGGATAACTCTTTGTTGGGCAATCAAAACCTTATGTAAATGTTGAGAACATCCCCAAAGAAGTATTCCATATAAAAGACGACTATGAATTTTTTGCAAAATATATGTTTTTCAGTCCTGAAAGATTAAGGCAGTGTTTAAGTGAACGGATTTTAAAACATGATGTATTAATTTTGTGATTAAGTTTTGACAGTGTTCTTTCCAATCTAACGTATCAGTTAACGCAATACTCAGAAATCTAGTATTACTTATAACATCAACATTGGAACCACCAGCATTAAAAAGACTTGTTTATTTGTTTTGCGATATTTAGTATAAAACATTAAACTATGAGTTTTATTAGCATTTAGAAACAACTCATTATAAGAAAACCAATGATGCAATTTCTTAAGCATATTATTTGTAATTAATTCCGTCTGACTTAAACAAGGAGAAGATGTAATAATAGAAGTATCATTAGCATACATAATGATTGAAAAATCCTCTAAGAAATCGACAATGTCATTTACATATAAGGTAAATAGTATCGGACCCAAAATTGATCCCTGAAAACAGGACATGTATCTGAAGTAAAGCTAGTTCTATATCCGGATAGGTTAAATTCCGTTTGTACACTCAATAAAAGAAAAATGAGACAGTTGGGTCGGCAAAATTAAATGAGCATATCTACTTTAAGGATTAGTTTTACCTGACCATATCCATATTGTTTACAATTCAACAACGAACATTTGTCAATATGAACGTTTATTCTTTGCTGATTCATTCACATATCCTAAAGGCTTGTTTGCAATTTCAATAAATTTAGATAATACGATTTTTAGAATTGTTTTGTTTAAATTGCCGTCGTATGACATTTATAAATCCGTTACTCTTATTACTAAACAATTTTTTCTATTATTATTAATTTATATTTATGCGATAAAGAAAGTGAAAAACGTAATAATGGGTATGACCTTGTTTCTGATTATACTCTTCACGTAATTGTCCCCAGGCATTCAAGCATTGCAGAGTATTGTTCAATTTTTGGAACAGTGGTAAAAAATAAAAACAGCAGTTTTTAAATACAACATAAGACAATATTAAACAATCATCATTAAAAATGTGAGACATTAGCAAATAATCTAGTTTTATATCTATTTATTATTACTGAAAATTGAAAAAATATTTCTAAATTAAGGAATTGTTTTCTGTGTTGACTTACAAATACATGTAAATCAACATTTTCTATTCAAATTAGGGCATACTCATTCGAAAACGGATTAAATATGGCAACATAATTTTTCTGATTTTGTATCCCCTGTAATTTCTGTTTATATTCTTATTTATCTGATAACATAACTAGGTATTACTTGTAAAAAATTTATGTCAATGCAAATATTTTATGATCTGCAAAGAATATCGAACAGTCTGACAATAGTAGTTTTTGAATGAGTTCTTGTGTAAATTGGGCGTTTTTAGCACGAGTGTCTTTTCAAAACGCGAGTGAAATAATTTTAAACTACTGAACAATGTTACTTTGATGTTTCAATAAAGAAAACAATCAATTCTATTTTTAAGCATAGTCTTTACAATTATATATAGTATATACAGTCAGTAAATAAATAATAAGAAAAGTAGAGAAGATGAAGAAGGAGATAAACTAATAATGGGTGTGGCCTCCTTGGTTTTGGATACATTCTTGCAAACGAGTGGGTATTGATGTTACAAGACGGTTTAAATAATCCACATCAATTGTCCCCAGGCATTTTCAATCGCTGCTGTTAATTCGTTTCTATTTTGTGGGATAAAGTTTATTCCTTGCTGTTCTTGAATTGTATTCACCATTCGTCCCCAAACATTTTCTATTATGTTGAAATCTGGACTTTTAGCTGGCCAGGGCAACACACGTAAATTGCTCTCCCGTACCCAGTTTCGAACAATGGCGGCTGTGTGAATAGGAGCATTATCCTAGAAACAATAAAAAACTTATCAATCAAAATAATAATTTTAAATCAAGAAAAACGAGTTTAATAATATATTCAAACAAAAATCAAAATATACTTAATAACTATTTAAAAAAAACCTATTTGGTAAAAGTTAATAAACATAAACAGTAAACAAACCTTTCTATACATAAGAATACTTACATGTTGAAAAATGTAATCTTCCTCTGGATAGAGATTTTGAACTGATGGCACCATAATATTTTGCAAAATGTTCAAATATCTGTCAGCATTTAAACGACCATCGATGACCGAACATACTCCTGGGCCTCTAGAGCTTATCCATCCCCACACATTTACAGAAAAATAGCCGTTACGTTTTTGTGTTGATGTAATCAGCCTCATACCGATTTCTTTGAGTTCGGTACACTTTCACTGGACCATCGTTAAAACTTTTAAAGGTTTTTCATCACTGAAAATGACGTTGTTCCAAAACTGTAGTGGTTGGTTCACATATTGTCTGGCGAAATCTAAGCGGTTTCTCTTGTTTGCCTCGCTTAGGGCTTCTTTGGAAGCAGCTGTATATTTCTTTATCCCATTTTCTTTCAACCTTGCTGCAGCAGTAACTAGGGATCCAGGAAATTCTGTTTCTTGTATAGCATTCCTACAGGTTGAAAATGGATTTTCGGCGACATACGCAATCAACGCTTCATCTTGGGCCGGCGTAGAAATTCTTCTTCTGCCACTGCCAATTGCTCTCTGTACTGTGTGCTCTCGTTCCCACTTTATACGCACACGTCCCACAGTAGCATGTGAGACGTTTAACATACGAGCTACTTGACGCACACTAAGGCCGTTGCCCAACTCTGCTACAATTCGAACTTTTAAGTCGGTTGGTAAATGTGCTGGCATTTTTAAAACGATCAAAATAAAATGAACAAAATTAACGTTTACTGTCTGTATTTATTATATTTTTACTCCCCTCTTCTAAGGAGCTACTAATTGCTCACAATTGTAATAATACCTCGAAATAAGAAATGTTATTAAGTATGTATTGGTGACAACATACTTAACTAATTATATCGACTAATACATCCATTGTATTGTATTTACAAAAGTTACCAAAATAAGGAAACATAAGATTAACTTTTAATGACTATTATTATAATAGCTAAAACATCCGCCAAAATTGCAACCATTAATGCACTTTCTAGGATAATGCTCCTATTCACACAGCCGTCATTGTTCGAAACTGGATACTATATATAATTGTAAAGACTATGCTTAAAATTTTTCTCCTGTGTCAACGGGATATTTTAGTATTCAATAAAATGTCAAACAAAACGTCAAACTAATTTTAAGGATTCTAAACGACTTTAGCGTTTCAGAACGTCCTGTCGAATAAAAAATGTTGTTTTTAATTCGTTCTTATGAAAATTGGGCATTCAAACTGTTCGATATTCTTTGCAGATCATAAAATATTTCCATTGACATGAATTTTTTAGTAGGTATTTATAAAAACTGCTGCTGTTTTTATTTTTTACCACTGTTCCAAAAAATTGAACAATACTCTGCAATGCTTGAATGCCTGGGGACAATTACGTGAAGAGTATAATCAGAAACAAAGTCATACCCCTTATTACGTTTTCACTTTCTTTATCGCATAAATATAAATTAATAATAATAGAAAAAATAGTTTAGTAATAAGAGTAACGGAGTTATAAATGTCATTTACGACGGCAATTTAAATAAAACAATTCCAAAAATTGTATTGTCTACCAAAACTAGAAAACATAGGATTAACTTTTAACGACTATTAATTATAATAACTAAAACATCCGCCAAAATTGCAACCATTAATGCAGTTCTTAATTTTACATTACTATTTACTATTTATATATAATTTTGGGGCAAGTAATGAACGCTGTATTTATTACAACGGCTTAGAATAACTTCAAGAGAAAACAAGTAAATGTTACTTATAATACAATTTCTGTCTTTCACTCTTTTTAATGCGATAAGAAGCAGGAATTAAAAAATATATTCAATGTTAATTATTTATATTTGGTATTCAGTTAACCACCTGGCATATTGATGGGATTTAGTAGAAATTAATCATTAATTGTCATTAAATGAATAAACATTAACAAATTGTTTAGTAATAAGAGTAACGGATTTATAAATGTCATACGACGGCAATTTAAACAAAACAATTCTAAAAATCGTATTATCTAAATTTATTGAAATTGCAAACAAGCCTTTAGGATATGTGAATGAATCAGCAAAGAATAAACGTTCATATTGACAAATGTTCGTTGTTGAATTGTAAACAATATGGATATGGTCAGGTAAAACTAATCCTTAAAGTAGATATGCTCATTTAATTTTGCCGACCCAACTGTCTCATTTTTCTTTTATTGAGTGTACGTACTGAGTTCTGTTGGAGAGAAATGAGGCAAACCAGTTGTTAATATTTCCCCGAATACCATACGCAAATAATTTATCTAAAAGTTTGTTGTGGGATACACTATCGAACGCACGACTGAGGTCACAAAATGTTCCTACAGGAGAATTCTTATTATCAAGCGGATAAACAATTTTTCTGTAAAAGAGTGTAAATCCGACGTAGTTGAGTTCCCCGGGGTAAAGCCATGCTGACATGCATTAACGATATTATTTTTGTTTAGAAAATATTGAAGCCCCTCTAACATAGCATATTCAAAAACTTTCGATATCGTGTTAGAAAATCATTTAATCTTAATGATTCGATTTAATAATGAATTTGGTTAACAAAAATACATAATTGATGACTGATGTGACAATTGAACTCAGTGAATTCTTTCAATGTTTTAAAATAGGTACTGTTTCAAAATGTACAATTTATGGTAGGTATGTTATTTCATTTGTACGGTTTTGCTAAAATAAAAGTATTATATTGATTTATTTCAAACCGATACTGTTGGTACTGATGAGTATAGTGTGTTGTCTGATATGAATTTCATGTAATTTTCATTTCATAAAAAACATTTGAACTCATAATGTTGGTGCTAACGTGTAGAGTGTGTTGCCTAGTTAAACAATTTTGTTATGAATACCTACATAATATTTAGGAACTAAATAAAGAATTAAAATAACAAGATTTCAAAGAGCTAATCCGTTAAAATGGAAGCATTTGATATTACTTTTTGCTCATTATTACCAATTACGTATGACAAGATTGATAGGTTCTTTTTCTGTAGTGGAGTTTGACTTATTTATTTAAAGATGTTGAATTGTCAGTTAATGATTATGGTTTTAATTAACTATAAACTATTATTTATAATTTTAATTAAAACTTTGAGTATTTAGCTTTATAGGTAATATCTATCTGGAAAGTAAGTTGCCTAAGCATAGTATGTGATGTACACTTTTAAACAGTTTTTCTGATATAAATTCAGAATACTTTTTGTATTATGGAAATTGTTACGCTTTCCATATTAGACCAAATAAACAATTGGTATTTCAGAATGTACATATACAGGGTGAATTTTTTTCGATGTTTAGCACAGGGATCTTGGAAACTAATAAAGATAGAGAAACAGTTAAATGGAAAAAGAATTGTATTTTTACGAAATCACTAAAATGTGCCATTCATTCTTTCAAAAAAATGCACGGCTAACTAGATATTTTGAAATGTTGAAATTTTGGTGTATGTTGCTTTGTTATTATTGACTTTACAAAAAATTTATAGAAGGTAAAGTTTTAGGTATTTTTGTGATAAATAATAAGGTTTAGTCGAAATTTTTATTTAACGTATAATTTTTGAGTTATGACACAAACTTCTGTTATTTCTAATGGAAACCATAGTCAGGCTATGACTTCATAATAATGATGCAGTTTCAACGATTCCAATGATATACCATATGTCGCCATGATTTTTATAAATAAACAAATTATAGCCAATTTTAGTTTAATCAGCTGGGATAATATGCTGTGGAAACAATATCAGACGCAAACGTCAATTATTAGCAAGTGAAAATCACTTATACTTTGTATTTGTGTTGGTTAATGTGTCTGAAACCATCATATGAATTTCTCTAATGAAGAAAAAACGTGATATAATAGAGTGTTATATTTTGTGTCATAAAATGCCGTACCATCTGTACAACGATACTTCGAGCTCTATTTTGATCGTCGGCAACCTTCTCTACGTACGTATAAAAGACTTTATGATAATTTGGGGGAATATGAATTTTTCTGTAGATCAAAAAATATTACAAGGAGTATTAATGAAGAGACAGAGGTAAATGTACTACCATGTGTACTGCAAAATCCATCGATTTCAACTCGAAAAATTGAAGCTGAAGCATGCATGTTACAACGTACAGTTGTACTAAAAAACATAAGTATCACTCATATAATTCGCCAGTTGCGCGAACACTACATCCAGGTGATTTCAAAACACGCATTGAGTATTGTACCTGGTTCACTCAGTGGCAGCTTGTCCATATGGTCATTTGGTCAATGACCTCCCAAAATTTTGACAATATATAAAAAAATATTCATTATTACGTGTTTTATTGAAATAGGTAATTAAGTCGCAAGTCGCAAGTACAATAACTTAAAATTTATAGGCCGTCGTTTGTAATTCATCCTCTTCAACCTTGGGCTGGCGGTGCGAATTGTCCTCATTGAATTAGATCTACCCGGAAAAACTCGAAAACGTGCAGCGCCCAAATAAACGCGAACGTCCGAAGCAATAATCATCTTTGGGTCATGAGCCGGATCCCGCAGTTTACGTTGACTTCGTATAGGGTGTACAACTACGCTCGATTTTTGATTCGATTTTTGCGTGTTTTAAATTAATTTAAGAATTTATATTGATATGTTTTACTGTTGTTGTGTTGTTTGGTAAAAATACTATTTTTGATTCGCGTGTGCATGCGCTATAATAGAAAATGTCGGTAGTGCAAAAAATTAAACAACTAAAAAGTGCTAACAAACTTAATTTTACAAAATTAGTTGAGTTCAAGGCAATGGTCGTCCTTTGTCAGAACTAAGTTTACGACAAACTAGCAAAGACAAAAATAAAGATGTTCATCGAAACTTTCGCAAAGTAATGTACGATTTAGCTAACTGGATATGTGGTTGTGAAGTATCAAATGTATTTTACTGTTTTGTTTATTTATTATTTTGTAAAGACTCGTCAGACTCGCTATAGTGCAAATCCGGTGTAAGAGCTTTAAAACATTTAAAAGAGGAAATAAAAACATGCTTCGTCTGCAGAACACATGAAATGCTCGGTAAATTTTGCAACCGTAGAAAATGTTGATATTCGTACACAGCTAGACAATGCTTACAGAAAATCCTTTAGAGATTTTAATGAGAATGTTTCGAAAAATCGCTATATTTTGAACAAAATTGTAGATTGTATAAAATTTTGCGTTGCATTTGAGTTATTTATATTTTTTTAAGTATGCCTATCTTTTAAATTAATTTTGACCTCCCAGTATGATTGACCACGAGCCGCCACTGGCGTTCACTAACATGTGTAAAGCTGACTCACAGTTTAAATTTAAAGTTTTGTGGACGAATGAAACGCAATTTACCAACTGCGGCATGTTTAACAGCCATAATCAGCATTTATGGATTCAAGAAAATCTGATTCACGTTGAACAGAGAGAAATCCAAGTAAGATTTGGATTTAATGTTTGGTGCGGCGTCATTGGTTCGAGAATTATTAGTCGGGACATTTTTAATGGTACACAGACGAGTGACCGTTACCTTCATTTTTACCAAACGATTTTGATAACATGTTAGACGAATTACCCTTCTACACACGTGGTATGTTCCAATGGTTTCAGCACGATGGGGCACCACTACACAATCACCGTTACGTCCGAAATCATTTGAATCAAACATTCCCTAACTCATGGACAGGACCAAATGCGTTGCTTGGTCACCTCGATCCCCGGATATGTCTGTTTTAGACTTTTATTTATGGGAAACGGTAAAAGATAGGGTGTATCAGAGGACAAACGCCACAGAAAATGATCTTAGGGAACCTGTTCTAGAAACTGTCGCTGATATTGATGCACGTTCCGTTCGAAAAGCTACAAATTCTGTTATAAAACGGTATACTATGTGCATTACCCAAAACGGTAGATATTTTGAAAACATACTGACTTAAACACGATAAACAATAAAATCGGTTACGTTGCTTTGTTCCCTTCTTTATATTTTATTTAGACCCTAAGTTTTGTTGTTGTTTTTAATTTATCGTTTACAGTTTTTTGTTTGCTAGTTTTTGGTCAGTGATATTAACATTACTCTGTATTAAAAAACTCGCAATAATTTAATTGTGGCTTCCTAATTAATAATTGGGTCTTCTTTAAGGAGTTTGACTTTGTATGCATCTTTATTATGAAGTCATAGCCGGCTATGGTTTTCATTAGAAAAAATAGAAGTTTGTGTCATAACTCAAAAAGTATACGTTTCCATATTCTTCTTTTAAAAGCCATATCTTCTTCTAAATCTCTTGCTATCATAGCTTCATTTATGCTATCTCTCCAACTTTTTCGAGGTCATCCTTTTCTTCTTCTTTCTTACATCCTTCATTCTTTTTGGGTGACCTAACCAAATCAACTGCTTCTTCTCAATTTCTTCTGATATATTACTTGTCATTTTCATGTTCTCTCGAATCGTCTCATTTTTAACATGGTCTAGTTTTCATTTTCTACAGTTTCGTTTTAAGTAGTCCATAAGTTTGTTTTGTTTTCTTTGTGATATGCCAAGCTTCAGCACCGTAAAGACTATGCTTTAGACTAGACTTTTGTAGATCATTTTCTTTGTTTCTTTAGTGATGTTTTTATCCCATAGAATGGAATTTAATAAACTAATTGCCTGTCTTCCTCTTTTTATTCTTTCTTTTATTTCATGATTACTATTCTTCTGTTTGTTTAACGCAATTTCCAGATATTTACATGTGGTTACCCTCTTTATCTTTGTGCCTTCTAGTAGTAAGTATTCTTGATGATCGTCCCCTACTGCAATGTATTCCGATTTTTCTATATTGATTGTGAGTCCAGCAGCTTTGTATTCTTCTTGTCACTTTATTACCATGTAGTTCAAGTTATCTAGGTCTTCTTGATCGTCAGCAAAATATAAGCTAAATAGCTTATCATCTCCGATTTGCAGCTCTATTGATCTTACTTTAGTTGTCCATGTAACTAAGGCTTTGTTTAAATAAATTTCAAACATATTGTGGGTGACTGACTCTACATCTATGTCTTAATCTTTTGTTGTATTAAACAGATCAGAAAATGATTTATCGTTTTTAACTCTTCTCGTGTTCTCTTGGTACAGGTGTTTAATGGAGTTGTTAATGAGGAAGATATTTCTGTTTTCTTCAGGGCCTTCTAAAGCTTTGAAATTGGTACACTATCGTGGGCTTTCTAAATCAATTAATGTGCAGTTCTCTGTTTCGTTAGAGTCTTTTTTTACATGTTATTTTAATTGTAAAAATATTGTCAATTGTGGATCGTCTCGTTCTAAAACCTGCTTGTTTTTCTGGTTGTCTGCCTTTAATCTTTCTCTCTCTCTCTCCTTCCGATGGTAGTAATTACAGATATTCCCCGGTAGTTTTTTGGGTCGTCTTTGCACCCTTCCTTATATGTTGGAGTAGTGTATGATGTTTTCCATTTTTGGTATGCTCTCCTTGTTAATACATCGTTCAATAAGTTTTGTCAAGCTTACAAAGAGTTCTTCGGGTCCATATTTTACCAATTTTGGATAAATACCTCCTATTCCAGAAGACTTTTTACCTTTCATGGTTTTTATTTATTTGTTTTACTTCACGTGTACATAAAGTAATGCTTCTATTTTCTATTTTTCATCCAAACCTGTGTTTTCTAAAATAGACTTCGTGTGACTTTGTGCTACCTATATTTTGTTCCACATATTCACACTTTTTACCCAACTCTCATTTTTCTTTCTTACAACCTCCCTTTTAACTTTCTTGTTAAGTACTTTATATTTTTCTGGTTATTTTTATTTTGTAATAATTTTAGGTAAATTTCTTTTTTTATTAATTTGTTCTCCAATGTCTTGATCCTACCAATATGGTTTCGTGATCGTATACTCTTTTCCTAATTCTTCTTTAGAATGCTTCCTTTATACAGCTTTTAATAAATTTGTATCGTTCTTCTGTATTTCTTTCTTCTATCGGAAGCGTTGTAAGTTTCTGTTTCAGTCTTTTTGGTACATATATCTTGTACTCTGGTGATCAAAATTTTGAAGATTATATCTAACAATATGTGGGTCAAACATGGACTGTTTCCTTAGTATTTCGGCTCCAAGTGGTATTATTCACACATATTTATCAACATTATCATTGATTACATTCTCACCATGAGGACCTACTACTTCATTATTTTTTCGTTTCTCAACTCTAGCATTCATATCACCTATTAGTATGATTTCTTGTGTATCTGTCACTTTTTCTATTTTTTAATTGTTTTTTCAAATTCGTGTTTGATTGCCACTGTAGCATTGTCGTTTAGCCCGTATATACCTAAAATTACTATATTGGTCGCACTAAGTTCCATAGTTAATTTTATAATCCTCTCATTAATAGACTCCCAAGACTTTATATGTTTCTGCCATCTTTCTTTGATCATAATTTATACCCCTGCTTTGACTTTTTCGCTCTTTTATACTCCTGAGTACGAATGTATACCCAAACTGAGTAGGATTACAAGGCTATGTTTGTTATTAATGGAGATACAATTTTGGTTAAATGGGCAATAATGTACAGTTTATTATGCTGAATCAGATTCTGCAGAGAAAACTCAAAAATTCCGAATACTTTCAAAGATATCCGAAAAAACACCAAAAACTACGTTTTCGAAAAAGTCTAATATTTCCGTAACAGTGCAAGTTACAAAAAAATTTCTCAGGCAATAGTTGCTTGTTGCGTCTAGTGAAATTTATTGTAATTTTCATTAAAGTAACCACTTTCACGGTTTTCGATATGCTGCTACTAACTTAATTTTTCTAAATGGATCTTCATCTTCTTCTTCTTGGATTTTATCATGAAAAAAATTCAAATTTTTTTCTGCTTTCAATGATGTGTTACAATCTTGATTTAAGATATGTTTGTTTTACTTTTAAGCATGCATACAAACAGTGAAGTAAAATAAACTTTTTAACTTTGCTACCCACTCCTTTATATTTGTTTCTTATTCCTCATTCCAATTTTGTATGGTTTTCTTTTTTCTTCCATCCAATCTCTTCTCTTCTTTACCTCATTCATTCAATTATTCCCTTTCCTAATAACGTCTTTCTCTTTTCTCCTTTCTTCCAATTCACCACACTCTTCTCTTATATGTTCTAAATTTCACACCCTTCTCCACACAACGTTCGTCTCTCCACTAATACTTATTTTCCCCGTTTTTTATTCCCTGTCCTAAATCTTGATAACAGTCTTTTCTCTCTTAATTTTCTCTCTCTCTTTCTCTTGAGCTAGACAACTGGGTTTCCTTCCGTCCTTACCTCCCATTCTTTTCATTGTACTTTCATTTTATTATTTTCTTCTTCTTGGTTGTGCTTGCTAATCTTGATCTTTTCTTACTATTCCACTTTTACACTTTTCTCCGGAGTATTCTCCTTTTTGTAGTACCTTTTCTGTTTCTCTTCTCCATATTTTCTTTTTAGATTTTTATTCGCTTCCAGATTTCATGTAATATCTTTTTCATCTTCTCCTCATATTTCATTACTCTTCTTCCTGTCGGAATCCTTAACCTCTTCTTCCACTATATATATATATATATATATATATATATGTTTAGTATCTAGTCTTAGTGTCCACTTTCAGTATTTCTGTTAAATTGTATACAATTCTTTCTATTTTCTCTGCATCTCCACATCTCCACTTTATATGTCATTACTCCTCTGACTATTCTATCTATTATTTATTTTCTTTTCTCTAGGTCTTTCCCAAATATTCTTTCTCTTACCCTCACATTTGTTTTACTATCTTTTCCTTCATTAAATATGTCCTTATCACATTTATCATGTCCTCTTTTTTGCCACCGCCACTATGTCATTCCCGTACGCAAGTACCCAAACTTTCCTCCTTTTCACCACAATTTTCCCTACTTTTGATTTTCTAACTTTTCTTTATATCCCCTATGTATACAGAGCAAACAAACACATACTCATTGAATACTCGTGTCTTTATCTTCTCCTTGTTGTAAATTATTTTCTAACTCCTGTCTCACTCTTGTCTTACAGAAAGTTTTTCATAACTCCTCTTTATTGCTCTCACTGTTATCAATTATCTTTTTTTTTCTATGTACTTGCAAAGTAGTTATATCAACACCTTATCAAATGTCGTTCAAATTAAATACTGCTTAAATTTTTAGCTCGTTCCTAATATGTCTGTTTACCACTTCTTCCTTTTCTGAATTCCGCCTGCCAGTCAAAAATTACATTTTTTTAATCTTCTCACCAACCTCCTCCTAAGTATTTTTTAAACTTTATATCTCACATTCAATAAACTCACTCCCTAAAACTTTTTGCTTCCTTCTCTTAATAGATTAAGCATATTATTGCCTCGCTCCACTGCCGTAAAAATTTGTTTCTGTTTCCATATCCTTTTATTGTCCCATTTAATCTCTCTCTCATATTCTTTTCCGTGTACTTTTACTGCTCCCTTGTGTCCCATTCGTGCCCACTGCTTTTTCTTAATTTTTCGTATTGTTTCTTCCCATTTTCTCTTTTTGAATTTCTTTCTCTTCAACCTTTTTTCACACGCATCTTCTCTTGTCTTTTGTCTATTCCCCTAGAATCTTCTTTCAGTGTTCCTCCAAATTCTATTCTTCTTCGTACAAACTCCAATGCATGTCCTTCATTTCTTCTTCCTTCAACCTCTCATCTCAAATTTTCTTGTATTTTTGTGTATTTTTACAGACTTCTTTATACTCTTCTCTTACCTTTTAGCATTCTTCTATTTCTATTCTACTTTTATTTCATCTTCTTCATCTTTTTCTTATTTCCATAGTAGCCCTCTGACATTCCCCATTCCACTACTCTTATTCTTCTTATTTCCTTTGTAGCCTCTCTGACATTTTCCATTCTACTAATCATTTTTTTACTTTATTTGATTCTGTCCCATACTTTGTTTTTCGGTTGCCGTTTCCATTGCATTTTGGCCCCCACAATTTTCATTTCCGGTTCCATTCCTCTTCCATCTTCTTTGTGTAGATTTCTATACTCTCTTTTGTCCATACTTTCTGTTTTCCATCTGCTTACGCCTTCTTTATGGTTTCCTTCTTTTATCGTTCATCCTCTCTATTTATATGTATTGTAATTTAACGAGTTTTCTTTCTTGTTTGTTTATTTTGTGTCCCTTGTTATTCTTGTTTTTACCGTTCCGATTCTTGCGTTAAAATCTCCCCTTGCTATTTTCCATTTTCACCTCGATCTTTATCAACCTTTCCATATTTTTGTTTCTTTTCCTAAAATTTTCCACTCTCTCCACCTACAATTAAGCCCACTTTGCTCCTTCACTATTCTCTTTTTTGCGCTTTCCGCAAACTGTACCTGCCATACAAACTCTTATAACCCCCTTTGTAACGGTTGTAGCTTACAAATACATAAAAAAATAGACGGCTCTAGCGGTACAACCTAGATAAAAAGAATAATACTATTGAGCTTGAATTAACGCACTAAATTCATGGAAAGATCCCGAATGTTATCGAAACAGTGTCCGGCTTTGTCGGTAGATTTGGGGGTCCTTAAGGAATCTGAAAAGAAATAAACTGTTGCGCAACGTGGCGCCACCTGCTGAGTAATAAACAGAAATAAAACCGACCAACAGGAGTACAACTTGGTTTTACTAAAAGATCTAACACGTAAAAACGAACACAATGTCAAGAAAACACATAGACAATTTAAATATAGCAAATAACGACTTAAAAATACTAGGAGTATAGGTACGAAGTAAACGAGACTGTCGCATAAAGTTTTACGGGCGTTAGCAACAACGATTTAATTAAAGCTCGTAATTAATGTATCAAATTCAGATAAGTTTTATAGTTACATCCCCAAAGTTAAAGAAAGCGTACCAATTTAAGATTGGTTCGTACGAAAACTTGACGTACACACGTCACTTATACAACGGTGCCTTAATATTAACTTAAACTTGGAAGAAATACGATAAACAGGTCTCGTCAACCCAAAAGGCCTTTTGTTTTTAACGTCGCCCCGTTATCTACAACGTCTAAGCTCTGATGGAGCCAATGTAAACAAAACCGAGTATCGGTAATCGAGTTCACCTCGACAAAAAGTTACTTAAGTACTAAAGTTATAAGACCGTTCGATGTCACGTGTACGTGAGCTTCTTACGCATTGATAATGAGTAGGATAATTAAACATTGAAACTTAGCTGTGTTCTAGTAGTATGCAGCTCTGAGGATACGTTCTTACTAACGGCAGTATTGGAGTGTTGGACAGCGTCCGAACGTAGTTAATTCCAGAATTTCCCTTATGGGAGGTTTAGATTGAAAAGCAGATGACAAATAGGGTCCCTCGAAGTAATAGATATGCAGCATGAACGAGTCGATCTGCCTTCAGCATTCACCAGCTGTTGTCGGCTTAAGTGTAGGCGAAAGCGAGGTACTCGAACAATTAGGTAGCGAGAGGTTCCTAAATAGCCATTCTAGCATCCCCAGGAGTTTTCCAGGTGTAAGATAAAATGACAGTGTGAGGTTGACACACGTGCTAAAGCAAACGTTGCAATTAACAATTAATACAATCTCGAAAGTAACCGAAAAATAGTAAGAAAGACCCACTTACGGTGTAAATTGATCGGATTTATCTTTCCGCACTCACTTATGGTGCAATTATTAAAGCCACGTTAAAATTTCACTTATATTTTACTTACTTCATGAGCTACCGTTAACCACCCAAAGGAAAATGAAATGAAAGTGCCAAGATGTCGACTCGTCGTTTAGCTAGTGATTATCTTTCACCAATAGGAAAATTCGCTGTAGCGCGGTAGTTTTGGTTTCCGTCGTAACGCGCAACCTAGGCCTTAAGTTTTTAACACGGCTTACGACCTACGTTTAGTTCGAAAATTTAGAACCGTAACACCTTCTACCCTTATTTTTATGTACCCTACC
This sequence comes from Abscondita cerata, assembly GCA_030710515.1. NCBI lineage: Eukaryota > Metazoa > Arthropoda > Insecta > Coleoptera > Lampyridae > Abscondita > Abscondita cerata. The sequence continues at coordinate 173,288 of JALBCR010003151.1, forward strand.
TGCACCCTTTTCTTCTCGTTTTCTAATTTTTTGCTTTCATCATTATGCCTCCTTGTACACTCTTTTTTGTCCCTTTAACATTCTTAATTTTTTTTCATACTTCCCACTTTCCCACTATTATTATCCTTTTTAATTTCTGTAGTATCTTCAGACATTTTCCACTCTCAACTTATGTTTCAGCATTTCTGTCTCTTATACTTTTCTTTTTCCCCGGTTTACTTCTAAGTTCCTTCTCTTTTATGTTGTCAATTCTCTCTCTAACTCTATCCTTTCATCGACGCGCTTAAATCTTTCTTCCCATTTTTCATTCATTTTTACAATTTCTGATCTTATTTGTTTGATGTATTTATTCGTTTTTTCTTGACTTGTTTTTTCGACCTTATTTAGTTCAACATTTCTTGACAAAGTACTCTTATTTCAACGTTTTTATTTTAAAGTGATCTTCCAACTTTTTAAATTTTTCCTAAATATCTAGTAAATTTTATCCTTAGTTTTATTTTCCTTACTACCGACTCTGTAGTAGGTTTTTCAACTCAAGAAAAGCCTCAATGACAGCTTCGACAAATATAAGAGGAAACTAGTCATCAAAGGATTCAGTCAGGGCTAAGGAATTGACTATAGCGAAACCTTTAGTCCAGTTGCTAAATGTTAACAATCCGTTCAATTCTTAGTAGGTATAGCAGCAATTAAAAATATGCATCTGTTACAATTTGACGTATTGACAGCCTTTTTGTGAAACAGTATTTATGAAGCAGCCACAAGGGTATGACAATGGAATCAGCAGTCTGTCAATTGTCATCTGAAGCATGCACCTAAATGCTGAAACAAACGTTTTGGAGAGTTTCCCCAGCAACTTAGATTCCAAACCAGCAGTGCTGATCTATGTTTATACTATTGAGAGAGGAATGATCAGAAACTTGTACTTGTTATTTCTGTAGATGATGACCTTCTAGATGCAAGTATCTACAAGAAATGGATAGTTTTTTTAAATCACCTTGAAATCACATTATTTTTTAGGATTTGAAATTGAACAGGAAGAAGAATTTATCAAAATTCATCAGAAGGTATATTCAAAGAGAATTCTAGAAAAGTTCGATTTTTCAGAATGCAAGCCAATTTCAACACTAATGCTGAAAAATGCAGAAACTTTTTAGACCAGGGAAAATTGACAAGGGCAACAGTATTTCCATATAGACAAGCTGTTGGAGCGCTGATGTACCTGATGTTTGGCACAAGACCAGATCTGGCGTACAGCATCGGATTTATCTTTAGAGCACTAGAAAATTCAGCTTGTACGAGTCAAAAGAGTGTTGTGCTATATAGCAGGTACTATAGATGTTGGAATAATCTATCAAAGAAACAAAGATCTAGAAATATACACTGACGCAGATTTCGGAAGCTGCATGATCAACTTCTGGAGTTATAGTAAAGTATTTAGGAGGAGCAACCACTTGGCTGAGTCAACGACAGGCAACTGCCAGCAACTTCAACAACTGAGGCAGAAATTATCGCACCAAATAAGGCAGCAAGGAAGCAATCTGGTTGTGCAGACTCTTTAGACAAATTGCAAAACTCAAAAACGTTGACAATTCAGCGGCAGTGCGACTGGTCTAGAACCCAGAGTTTCATAGAAGAACAAAACACATCTCCATCAAGCATTTTGTCATCGAGAAAAAGTGCCAGATGGAAAACTTGGTGTTCATCAAATCTCTACTAAACATCAATTAGCGGTTCTTCCCGCATTAGTTCGGGAAAAATTACAAAAACACTGGCGTTCACAAACATTGAAATAATAACATCGTAATCCAAATACAATTTTTAGTTGTTAAAACCATTTCCTAATGTTTTTGTTGATAAAACAAGAAGTAACCTTGAAAAATCTACACAAAGTTATTAAAAATTTATAGTGCCATCTATCTATTATGTAAGTGACTACATCTGAAAACGTCAACTCGTAGCACTCTACACTTTGTATCATGCCTACTATATTAAAGATGAAGGAAAACTTTAAAGGAAAGAAGGACATGATTAGTTTTTTTGGTGAACAATTCGTACATTTAAAAGAACAAAATAATCACTTTATGGTCGATAAAAGTGCGTGCCAAAACTGCTGTAACACAAGATCACGTAACAATAACATTAACAAAAAGATTTAGAAACTTGAATTGTCGATGACGCACGATAAATTGCAAAATAAATTACGTATCTATAAGAAGAAGAATACGAAGAAAATTTAAAAGGAACGCGACAACTTTCACTCGCCAAGCGAAATCAGGCTTATAAATTTTTAGGTCTGGTTTTTACGTTATGTTACGCATTTTTCTTCGATCGACACTTGCTATGCAAATAAGAAAATTGAGTCATGAAAATCTTCTCGAAATCGACGGTTTAAACCCGTTAGCCCAATTTTAGAAACCTCATAACGTGTTATTAGTATAATTTCCTAAAAGAAAATTTTTAATTAACATTCTATAAAAGTAAGTTTATGGCGTTTCTACATGGGAGTGTTAATAAATATGGGAAAATGTTATTGAAAGTAAAGAATGCAATGACCGAGCACTTGAAAGTGAAGTGGCTCCCCAATGATCTCATCTTGTTCTTGACTTTGCTTGTTCCACTGACTTCGTGACGGTCTTACATAATTTTGGTTTTTACAACGGCAAATTTTTGGATTTTACATTTTACTTTCTCGGCGAGATGGTATTTTATACACTTTCTTATGGATGATAATAGACAAATTAAAGCAATTATACATTGTTAATTATGCGCACAACGACGAACATGCATCGGTTGTTTTGCTACTTTTATAACCAATTAATTTAAGGCTTTGATTTCATTAGGGAAGATCCGTTGTTTAAAAATGAAGAATGTTCTGAGCAAGTGAAATAATAAATAAATAAAGCATTACTCCTGATTAAATCGGAAAATTCATTTCAGAAAAGTTTTGGTTTCCTTTTTTTCTCACTGTTCTTACAGGAAATAAGCGTCAATTTCAGAATTTTCCACCAGAAAGGTCGATAATAATAATTTGGAATCATGATTTTCAAAACTTGAGTATATGGCTGCAAATTTAGTAA
>JALBCR010003152.1:0-15819 GCA_030710515.1 Abscondita cerata
TATTGCTATTCTTTCAACTTTAGTTCACACCCTTCTTTGCATCTTTCTTTCTTCCTTATTCAGTATTTTTCAGGACCTTGCTCCTCAATTTTATTAACCCTATTTTTCTTCCAACTCTCCATATATTTGATTTTGTCCTTTCTTCACATTCTTTTTTTTTATATGTTTCTTAGTTCTTTTATACTCTTCTTTAATTCTATTCCCTCTTCTTAATTTTTTCCTCCACTCCTCATCTCTCTCTTTTCTTTTATTTTACATTGTTTATTCCACCATTTCTTTCTTCCTTTTCTTTTTACCAAATGTATCTGTCGGTATCTTTTGTCTCCGTTATTCTTTGCATTTTCTCTTTTATCTCAACCCTTCCTCCACCTTCCTTCTTCCATTCTACCTCTTCCAGAACTTTTTGGCAATATTTCCTCGTACTCTCCTCTGTCCATATGTTTCTTTCTATCCATTTATTTTCTTCTATTTCCTTTCAATCTGCTTCTCTGTTTCACTTCTAGTGGCTGGATGGTCCGACTCATCTCTATCGCCAACTTTGAAACTGTTTATTTCCTCCAGCCCCTTTCAAATTTACTTGTCCCTTTCTCCTATATATGTGTATTGACCTCTACCCCTTTCTTATATTACCGTTCAGTATTGTTCATCCTTTTTCCCACAAAAGATCCAACAACTCCTTCCCTTCTTTGTTCATCTTTTATCCATGCTCTCTTTCCCTCTCTATTTCAGTTTACTAACATTCCACCTTTTCTCCAATGTTGCATTTCAATTCCTCTCCCATAATTGTAATTCTCCTTTCTTTTCCTTTTCCAATGCTTCTATATCGTTTTTATCGGTTTCATATTCAAAGAGTTACCGTTATCACTTTATACCTTTTCCTTTGCTTTTCTTTCCATGTAATTTACCATGATTCCTTTCTTCTACACTCTTTTCATGTACTCTTTCCTTTTCTAGTCTTTAAACTCCCCTGTTAGAATTCCACCTCTGGCTCTTTCCCTTTTTCTTTTCTTGTGCGAATTCTATTTCTTCCAAATGTGCTCTTCTGGTAACTTATCTTTTCATTCCTCCCATTCTCTGTCTTCTAACCATGTTTTCGTTAACCCTACCATATCGAACTTCTATGTATCTCCAAAATTCAACCTCTTGTTTTTAATTTCCGGCCACATTCCAAAAACATTAACTCTCGTTAGTTTCACTTTTTTAATTTTTTTGTCCTTTATCTTTTTGCCTTTCTGTCTTGCTTGGTTTGACCTCCCCTCAACCTACTAGTTTTTGTGCCGCTTATTTTGTTTTCCTATTATCTCATTCCACTTCCAACTGGGGCCATCCACTACTAGCTTTTTTATACTATATTTTTACCATTTTCTTGTTTCTGTATTTTCTGTTTCTTCTTAGCTTCTTTTGTACCTTTTCCTTCTTTGTCAGGTCGTCTTCCATATAAATATTTGTCCCTTTAAGCAGCCCCTTCTTAATTATCTCCATTTTGTCTTTGTGTGATCTCATCCTAACTATTATAATCCCCTGTGTTATCCCTCTTCGCTTCCTTCACCTTTTCTCCACAAAAAATTTTTTTAAATAAATTTCTCCATCTTGCCTATTACTTTTTCTTTTTTTCTTCCATATCAATTCCTTTTATCACAAGGTCGTTCCTTCTCTTTTCTTTTTCAATCTCCTCCATTCTTTTTCCATCTATTGTATATGATTTTCCATTCTATTTATCTTTACCTCTAATTTGTGCTTTTTTCCCTTTCTCATTTCTTCCATCTCTTTATTAAATATCTTATTCATTTCTACCATTTTTGTATTCATTTTTTCTTGATCTTCTCTCATCATTCTTATTTCTTTCAGCATTTCTACACATAATTCTCTCACGCCCTCTTCCGCCCTTTCTCCTACTTGATGATCTTTTAACTCTCGTACTTTTTCTCTATACTTCTTCTAGTGTCTCTTGACCTTTTCTTTTTCTTTCCGACGACGTGCCTTTGTTTTCACATTGGCGGAGTTCTAAGGAAATTTCGAACTTAGTGTGTCTAGCTATTCTACGAATTGTTTGGCGTCGTTCATTCACCATTAGTGCTACTGTTTTGTAAGGCATTAAAAAGTTGTAGCAATCTTCTTGAAGACCTTGATGACACTATTATAATGTACGACAACAAGCTAATAGAAGGCGCGGTTCTTAACGCCATTACGCATTATAATTTTGATCTTATTCCTAATTTTTTCAATTCTTTTACTCCAAATTCTAGTTTTTTTAGTGTTTATTATAGGTACATTAGGATAGCGAAAATGCATTGATTGCAGACATTGAGGTAATGATTGGCTGTTAGGTACATATTTTAGTTTATTGGACTCTGTCCATGCCAGTCTTTACAAATTGTTTGTTCAATGCCAGCAAGTAGCCTTAGTTTTTGGTGCATCAAGTAGAAATTGTTGTTTTTAAAGTTGCAAGAAACTGACTATCAGAAATTTGGTCAAGGTTACCAGGTGTAAGTCCCTTCGCCATTTTATATTTGGTTTAGTGAAATACAACCGGCGGACATGTTTCCAGTTGCTGCTCTACATACGTGATTACAGTTTCTATGATTACGAGAAATTTGCTCAGGTTTTTGGATGTCTTCATAATCTTATTAATTGTTTCGGTTATGATATTAGCTGGAGCATAATTTAGCATTTGCTCAAATATTTTGAACGCGTCTCATTCTCATGTTCAGTATTTGCAAAGTGGTTTGGTTCTAATTTGTTTTATCTTCAATACTTTCACATCTATCTATAACTATAGCAATTGTTTTAGACTACGCTTTTACGTCAACACTACATGCAAAGCTTCTCAGAAATTTGAATCATTTGATCGATTTTTATCATCATTTTAATTGTAAACTAATCATATCAGCCATAAAACTGATTGTCATGGTTTTATCTTCCACATCACTTTCACTAGTTGCAGTTGCAGATTCATCTTCAAGTATTTCAGATAGAATATGACACAACACCTACTTTTAGTGTTTTGGATAATTTTTATACTCTTATACCAGAAAGCGCTCAAAACTCAGTTTTATTTATATGTGCAAAGGTTATCATGTGACGAGATACGTCGAGATCATGGCTGTGATAGTACGGACAAGAGCATTTTGAACGACTGCACTAATACCAGTAATAGAATTGGTGACCTTCAGATCACACTGGGGCTATATTTTGGTTTCAAAAATTATTCCAATAATAAATATTTTTTGACACCATATGATCTTTGTAGATTTATTTTAATTACTTTTGTATTATTGACTATACCCATGGTTACCTAAAAAATACTTCATTCAGACTTCATTCCAATTTTAAATTAACAATTGAAATATTTCATTCCTAGATTTCTAGTAACTTTTATCAAGCTTTGCCGTGTATCAAAACTTGCGAACGACGTTTCGCTGTTCATGCTGAGGATAACTACACTGTTTCTCTGCCGTTTGATTTTTTTTATTATCTATAGGTTGTCAAAATTCATTTAGTGATCTGTTTTGGTGTGTGTGTTTTACCACTGCCGATTATCAAATTGTTTTGAATCATTTACGCTGTTTTTCGTGTTTGTCCTAAGTAACACTTCTCACACTGGCATGTGATCTTGTAGGCACTTTTGTTCTTGGTAACTTACTTTGAGTTGTTAGTAAATACTGCTTGATTGACGTGGTTGTTCCAATACGTACTTGTATCTTTGCTTCTTTAGAAATCTACCTATCTTGTCAGTGACTCATGTTATGTAATGTAAATATCGTTTCCGGATTTGTTTGTTTATTTTTAATTTTCGTGGCGCCAATGTCTGTGTAACCATTATTCTTAAGAGTTTCTACAAGATTCATTTTCTCATTAGCTAGATGTTGCTTATCTCTGATGGTTTTGGTTTGTGAGATGATGAGATGTGGCGTGTACATATCTATCAATGTGCACACTTTTTTCCAAAAATCTAAAATTTTAATAGTGTTCTACATTGTTTTAGTTATTTTAAACATTGTTCTAAAATAATTAAAACTATAAGCTCCAAAATTAAATTATTTGTTTGAGCCGGCACCCGCTGGAATAAAGCAATTGCTTAAAGAACAGCTCAAAAATGAGCTTGATTTGTTTGACGACTCACATCTTGCAACATCTTCAGATTCTGTGTTGTTTCATAAACATCCTTCTGATTGTGAGCAACAGTGCGTGAAAGAGACAGTGAAATAAAATATATTTAGAAAAGATAGTAAGCATTAATTATAAGCACAAATAAAAAATAAACAATTTTAAGCTAGCATACTGTGCTGCATTGTTCTACTTGTTTTAAAGATTGTTACGAAGAACATCTCCATAAGCATACAATTTTTAGTGCATGTTTTGCGGTCTAACAAAGTTTGAAAACAAAAACGACAGGTTTCAGAAAAAACACGTTTTTTCGATTAATAAAAGAAAAGTTTAGGTGTAGACTCAAAATTTGGAAGTTCCATTCAGTTGCTTCAAACTACCATTTACTCATTAAAGCACGGCTACAAAAGCGTGCCTAATAGAGTGCCGCCATTAGGGCGCGTTCAGTTTTAGGTGCAGAGGCTTTTGGACGCAGAAACGTTTGGTGCAGAGACTTTTACACGAAAGAATACGAAGTACATGAGAATTTTGGTCATTTTGTACTAAATGTAAAAAGCATCGTACTCACAATTTACATAAAATGTAAAAGTAATCAAGCAAGCAACACTTAAAATTAAAAAAATTAGAAACCTATTTTTGAATCGCCAAGATTATTTTGAAAAGAGCATGTTACATGGAATCTAATTGGGTTTAATTATAATCCTTTAATCATACTATGCAACGTTTCGTGCAGGCCTGAAGAAGTGAGGCCTTTAAAACAAAAAATAAACAAAAAAAAATGACTATTTTTTTGTTTGAAATGCCTGAAGAAGTGCACATTCTGCTACACAAAACGTTGCCTACACAAACTACATAGTGGTTTTTTGGTGCCCCTCCTCAACAAAGAACAAATCATTAAAAAAAAATAATATTAAACATTACAAAAAAAAATACAACAAACAAACAAACAAACACAAAACTACCATATATACAGGGTGTTTCCAAACTTTGGAAAAGGTCGTTTCATCGAACATTAAGAGGAACCTTTGCTATAAGTTTGTTTTTAAACGTACCCTTATTTAGTTACATCATATCCAAGGAGATGATTATAATTGTTTTAATTTTTTCTTGAAAATGGGTCAAGGTGAAATTTTACTTGAGACATACACTTTATTTTTAAGAAAAATTTTACTTTTCCGGGGTTTTAGGGGGAAAATTAACACCAAATTTCATGTTTTAATTGAAACTGTTCTGTAGGTTAGAATTTTTAAATTTTAAAAACCTGCATTGCTTAAAAATCTTTAGTTTTTTCTCTAAAGTTGTAGGTGTTCAAGTAAAGGAATAAAATGCACTGAAATCTTGTACATCTTCTATGCATAAAAGTTTTCAGTTTTTCCAGTAACGTTCGTGTATCTAAACGTTTTTGAGACACGCCACTGCTTTGATTTAAAATTAAGATTAATTTTGAAATTGTAAGAATTGAGGATTCTACAGCCGGGGTCAAAATTTATTTTAACAATTTTGAAATTTACTTCTACTTTGTGCAAAAAGGTGCTTGGGTTTTCGTAACTTAGCAGGGGGTTAGTTTAAGATAAATTTTATTAGAAATCCCCTACTTAATTTTCGATATGAAAACACCTCCTACATTTTTCACGCACGTTTAAAAACGCAATGAGTCGATGCATATGTTTGTGCGATTTTTAATATATTTTATTTTATTTTAATTTTCCTACCTCACACTTTCTAGAAGCTTCATCTTCAAATAAGTTCCGCCTAAAAGAGGAAAAGCCATTTTTTCTTTCAGTAAATCGTTGGATTTTTGATTTAAATTGTTATTTTTTTTAATTGTGAACTTATTGTTTAAGTTACGAATATTGTTTTTAAAGCAGGTATTTGAATTTTGAAAAAAGGGGGCCAGCTTAAAATTTTTTTTAATTTGTGTGTTTATAGTTTAATTTGTGAGTTAAAATTTTAAAATTAGGGTTCATTTTTTGGTATTGTTAATTTTTAATGATTAGGAATACACTTGAAGTCGTCCAATGCAATTTTTTTATGTTATTAAGTAAATATAAAAAACTACTATAGTTTCGATCTAATTAATCGTTATTTAAGGTCACCTTTAGTTGCGTAACTAAAAGGATTAACACATTTCAACAATCGATAGGATGTAACAATTTTAAGTGAGTGATTTTTAATCTTGAGCTTATAGTGTGAGTTATGGTTTAGTTTTTTAAAACTCTGTTTAGAACCATTAAAACAATATAGAACAGTATTAAAATTTTGATTTTTGGAAAAAAAGGTAACAGCTGAAAAAAGTTTTTTAATCATGAGCTTATTTTTTTGAGTTATGGATTTGTACTTTTGAAACAATGTTTGAAACCATTAAATCAATGTAGAACAGTATAAAAAATTTTAGATTTTTGAAAGAAAAGGTCCAGTATATTTATTTTTTTTAATTTGTGAGGTTGTAGTTTAAGCTTATAAACTTGATTTTAGAAACACTGTTTAGAAGTATTAAATTAATAGAACAGTATTAATATTTTAGATTTTTGCAAAAAACTGTCATCTTATTTATTTTTAAATTTGAATGCTTAAAGTTTGAGTTACCAATTTGTTTTTTTAAAGCAATGTTTAGAACCATTAAAAATATTGTAGAGCAATATTAATATTTTGAATTTTTGAAAAAAAGGGGTAATAGTTTATATATTTTTTTAATTTGTGAGGTTATAGTTTTTATTTGTTCTTATGAAACAATGCTTAAAACCATTAACAGAGTGTTAGATTAAATTATTTTTTTTAATTTGTAAACGTATAGTTTGAATAATAAATTTGTATTTTTAAAACAATGTGAAAACAATTAAAACAATATAGAACTGTATTAGAATTTTGGAAGAAGTGGTCAATTTATTTTTTTAGTTTGGGAGTTTATAGTATGAATTAAGAATTTGTTCTTTTGAAACAATATTCAAAATTAGAATAATGTAGAGCAGTATTAATATTTTGGATTTTTGAAAAAGAGGGGTAGCAGTTTAATTTTTTTTAATCTGTGAGGTTATAGTTGGAGTTATGAATTTGTTCTTATGAAACAATGTTTAGAACCATTAAAACTACGTAGAACAGTAATAATTTCTGATTTTTAAATTTTAAGTTAAAAGCAGGCTCAATTAAAACACTATAGAACTGTATTAGAATTTTGGAATTTTGGAAAAAGTAGTCAGCTTAATTTTTTTTTTAGTTTTAAAGTTTATAGTTTGAATTAAGATTTTGTTCTTTTGAAGCAATATTTAAATTCATTAGAATAACGTAGAACAGTTTTAAAATTTTGGATTTTGGGAAAAAATGTGTTAGCATAATTTTTTTGTTTGAAAGCATATAGTTTGATTTATAGATTTGTTTTTATTAAAAAAATGTTTCAAACCATTAAAGCAATGTAGAACGGAAATAAAATTTTTGATTTTTTGAATAAAAGATGCTAAAATTTTGTTTTAATTTGTGAGCTTATAGTTTGAGCTATGAATATGTTTTTTTAAAACAATGTTTAGAACCATTAAAACAGTGTAGAACAGTATTAAAGTTTTGGATTTTGGAAAAAGGGGTAACAATTTTCTTTAATCTGTAAGGTTATAGTTTTATTTGTTTTATGAAACAATGTTGAAAACCATGTAGAATGTAGAACGGCATGAAATTTAAAATTTTAGAAAAAGAAGGTTAGATTAAATTTTCTTTTAAATTTGTAAACGTATAGTATGAATTATAATTTTGTATTATATTAACAATGTTTAAAACAATTAAAACAATATATAACTGTCTTAGAATTTTAGATTTTTGGTAGAAGGGGTCAGTTTAACTTCTTCTTAATGTGGAAGCATATACTTTGACTTAAGAATTTGTTCTTTTGTAACAATAGTTAGAACCATTGAAGTAATGTAAAAATGTATTAAAATTTTGGATTTTTGTGAAAAGAGGTGCTAACTTAAAAATATATTTTAAAATCTAAGTTTATAGTTTCAGTTAAGATTTTTTTTAAACAATGTATAAAACCATGAAAAAAATGTAGAACAGTATTAATTATTTTAATTTTAAGAAAAAGGGTTTTAACTTAATTTTTTTTAAATTTGTGAGGTTATAGTTTTTGTTATAAATTTGTTTTTAAAAACAATGTTCAGAACTATTAAAATAGTGTTGAACAGTATTAAAGTTTTGGATTTTTGGAAAAAAGGAGTAACTGGTTAATTTTTTTTTTAAACTGTGAGGATATAGTTTGAGTTATGTATTTGTTTTAATGAAACAATGTTTAAAACCATTAAATCAATTTAGAATACCATTAAAATGTTGAAAAACAATTAAAATAATGTAAAACTGTATTAGAATTATAGATTTTTGGAAGAAGGGTCAGCTTAACTTTTTTTAATTTGGAAGTTTATAGTTTGAATTAAGAATGTGTTCTTTGTAACAATATTTATAACCACTAAAATAATGTAGAACTATATTAAAATTTTGGTTTTTTGTAAAAGGATGCCAACTTAAAAATATATTTTTAAAATCTAAGGTTATAGTTTGAGTTAGAATATTTTTTTTAAACAATGTATAAAACCATGAAAACAATGTAGAACGGTATTAATATTTTGGATTATTAGAAAAAGAGGGTTAGATTAAATTGTTCTTTTAAATTTGTATACGTTTAGTATGAATTATAAATTTGTGTTTATAAACAATGTTTAAAACAATTAAAACAACATAGAACTGTTTTAGAATTTTGAATTTTTGAAAAAAAGGGTCAGCTTTAACTTTTTTAATTTGGTAGCATATAGTTTGAATTAAGAATTTGTTCTATTGTTACAATATTTAGAACCATTAAAGTAATGTAGAACTGTATTAAAATTTTAGATTTTGTAAAAGGGGTGCCAACTTAAAATATATTTTAAAAAATCTAAGTTTATAGTTTCAGTTAAATTTTTTTTTTTTTGAAACGCTGTATAAAACCACGAAAACAATGTAGAACGGTATTAATATTTTGGATTTTAAGAAAAGGGGTTTTAACTTACATTTTTTAACTTGTGAGTTTATATTGTTTTTTAAAACAATGTTCAGAACTATTAAAACAGTGTTGAACAGTATTAAAATTTTGGATTTTTGGAAAAAAGGGGTAACTTACAAATATGTAAGGTTGTAGTTTTGTTTGTTCTTATGAAACAATGTTTAAAACCATTAAAACAATGTAGAACGGCATGAAATTTTGGATTTTTAAAGAAAAAGGGTTAGATTAAATTGTTCTTTTAAATTTGTAAACGTATAGTATGAATTATAAATTTGTATTTTATTAACAATGTTTAAAACAATTAAAACAATATATAACTGTCTTAGAATTTTGGATTTTTTGAATTAAGAATTTGTTCTTTTTTAAAATATTTAGAACCATTAAAGTAATGTAAAACTGTATTAAAATTTGGATTTTTGTAAAAAAAGGTGCCAACTTAAAATATATTTTTAAAATCTAAGTTTATAGTTTCAGTTAAGACTTTTTTTTGAAACAATGTATAAAACCATGAAAAAAATGTAGAACAGTATTAATTATTTTGATTTTAAGAAAAAGGGGTTTTAACTTAATTTTTTTTTTAATTTGTGGGGTTATAGTTTTAGTTATAAATTTGTTTTTAAAACAATGTTCAGAACTATTAAAACAGTGTTGAACAGTATTAAAGTTTTGGATTTTTAGAAAAAAGGTAACTGTTTAATTTTTTTTTTAAACTGTGAGCATATAGTTTGAGTTATGTATTTGTTCTAATGAAACAATGTTTAAAACCATTAAATCGATACCATTAAAATTTTGGATTTTTAGAAAAAGGGGGCTAGCTTAAATTGGTTTTTTTATTTGTTAACTTATAGTGTGAATTATAAATTTGTTTTTTTTCAAACAATGTTTAAAACAATTAAAATAATGTAGAACTGTATTAGAATTATAGATTTTTGGAAGAAGAGGTCAGCTTATCTTTTTTAATTTGAAGTTTATAGTTTGAATTAAGAATTTGTTCTTTTGTAACCATTAAAGTAATGTAAAATTGTATTAAATTTTGGATTTTGTAAAAGAGGTGCCAACTTAAAATATATTTTTAAAATCTAAGTTTATAGTTTCAGTTAAGATTTTTTGAAATAGTGTATAAAACCATGAAAATATGTAGAACGGTATTAATTATTTTGATTTTTAAGAAAAGGGGTTTTAACTTAAACTTGTGAACTTATAGTTTTAGTTATGGATTTGTTTTTGAAACAAAGTTTAAAACCATTAAAACAATGTAGAACAGTATTAAAAATTTAGGATTTTTGGAAAAAGGGGTTCCAACTTAATTTTTTTTTAACTTGTGAGCTTATAATTTTAGTTATTTAATACAATGTAGATTTTTGAAAACTTTTCATAGATTTGTTCTTTTAAAACAATGTTTAGAATCATTAATACAATGTAGAACAGTATTAAACTTTTGGATTTTTGAAAAAATGGGTGGCAACAAATTTGTTTTCATTTGCGAGGTTATGAATTGTTCTTTTGAGGTAATATTTAGAACCATTAAGAGATGTAGAACAGTAATAAAATTTTAGATTTTTGGAAAAGGTGTGCCAACTTAATTTTTTTAATTTGTAAGCTTAAAGTTTGTTTGTTTGAAAAAATTTACTACTACATTATAAAATGTGTGTATTCTAGCAACATTTTCATTTAATTAAGTGTTGGGTAATGCTTCTCAGAGAACAGTTCCAATTAGTGGGGTTAATTAGTCTTCGATTTGTGCCAACAAGTTTCTAAGCTTTCTTCAATTGTTAGTGACAAAACTTTGAAATAATTTCATCAAACATACTTTGAGAAAATGAAAAGTTAAACCACATCGTCCTCAACCTGGAATTTATTGGATTTATTAGTATGGGGCGATTTTCATAATTTTGGCACATTCTGTTAGTTAAATGTTAAATGTTTTATTTTTATTGCATAGAATGCTTACATTTTTCATCAAAATTTTGTAATTAATTGCTAAATTATTCACTTTTTGGATTAAAACAAGCGACCTCAATTTTCGTAGTAAAGTTCAGACAAAATGAATGTTTCTTTAATGATGTTATCAACAAGCCGTACATCGTTCAAGATTGTGTTAGAAAGTGCAATTGATCAAATTTAAATGTAAAGAAATTTTCTTTTTATAGACAGAAAAGCGCTTGTGTGTGCATAACTTTTAAACGAACAAAAAAAAGTCAGAACGAAGAACAAATTGCTTATTAAAGCGACCGTCAATCATATACGTTAAGAAAAGAAACTCTTCGATCCGAATCTTGACTTTCCAGTGTTTACTTAAATTTAAAATTAATCAAATACAGTTTCACCTTAGTTTTACCAGAATTAATTCACAATTTTTGTGAGATACCCTACTTAACAAGCATTACACAAAGAACAACAACAATTTATAATCCATTTTGGTTTTGACGGCCGCAAGTAAGTGTTTTGCATTATAATGCATTTATTACACCTTGGATAATGAGATAAGGTTAATAATACCCAATCTGTTATTAACTTAAGACGTTTCTGTGTTCATTGTGTTGATTAAGATTGGTTGGAGTTATTATGAGAAGTTATGAAACTTAAATAAAAGTCGCTGGACGTAGGTGTGGTATGCGGCTTATAAGATACCGGAATAAGGTGCGGAAATCGGAATGCACGCTCGTTTTTTCTCGACACACACACATCAACATCCTTTCACTTCATATTTGGAACGTATACCAAAATTCATTTAATTTCGTAATCGGTTCTTAAGAAGCACCGTAAGTTACATAATTTTTTAGTTTGACCAAAAAAAAATATAGTAATTTTGTGACCCCACTTGAAGCATTGGTAGGGTAAAACCCCAACATGTGTACGTTACTGAATTACCTACATCTTTCAATGGGGAAAGTCAAAGGCATCTAAGAAAAGATAGGTCCGGTATAAAACCGACGTTGTCTGGTGGAAATCTAGTAGACCGACGGTGTTACGAAGCCAAAGGAACCCCAAAACGGGGGTTACATCTAAAATGCGGTGGCTTGCTTTATTGGTTAGTGCGTGCGTTTAAGCGTTTAATCGACTAATTTTATTTAATTGTTTTAGGTACTAATTGCTTGCTTTGCAATTCCATCATATACAAAATCAACTAGTGTTTCGCGCGTTAAAAAGATCATTTCACAAAGCCGCAAGGTTACTGGACGAAAACTGATATGGAAACCCGAATGGGTTAAAGCTGGCATACGCATAAAAATTAATTTGGAAACCAGATCAGAAACGAATTCAAGTTCCAATATGGAAAGATGATTCAAGTGCCAATCTGGAAAGAGTATCAAGTGCCAGATTGGAAATTAATCACGAAGCCTATTTGGAAAGAAATCTCAAATCTCCTGCGTGGAAAGAAATACAAGTGCCATTCTGGAAGGAGATTCAAGTACCAGCATGGAAAGAAATTCAAGTTCCCGAATGGATCGAAATTAAAGTTCCAGATTGGAAGGAGATACGAGTGCCTGATAAAAAGCAAATTTGGAAACCAACTTGGAAAGAAATTCAAGTGCCGATTTGGAAAGAACATCAAGTACCCGATTGGAAAAAGATTTGGGGGCCCGTTTGGGTTAAAGAAGGTATTCACGGAGATCATTATTTAGGTAAAGATCATCACGGAAATGAATATACCGCCCACGATATCTGGAAGAAGAAACTTATATGGAAACCGGAATGGAAAAAATTTGAGGACGGAAAAGAAACAAATTTGGGTTCCAGAAAAGAAACTCGAGTGGATACCTGAATGGAAGACTATTTGGCGGGTAGAGAAACAACAAATTTTGGCGGCCTGAAAAGAAGCAAATTTGGAAGACGCACAAGAAACAAATTTGGCTGCCAAAAAAGTACAAGAATGGAGAACGGAAAAAACAAATTTGGATACCAAAGAAAGAGTTGATTTGGAAGCAGGATAAGGTGCAGATTTGGAGAACTGAAAAGAAACAAATTTGGGTTCCTGACAAGAAACTGATTTGGAAAGATGAATGGAAGCAAATTTGATTCCGATTTGGAAGGAGATCTATTACCTGCTTAAAAGATCTGGCAATCTGATTTGGCAAAGTTTTGGGTGACGGTGCACCACCACGATGATCACGGTCACGGCTGGCGATGACCAGGTTCACGTCTACGTTTCTGTAAATATAATCTTTTTCTTCTTCATTGTACAATAGAAAATATCTATGTCGTTAAAAAAATATTATTTGTACGAATTTGTTACTGTTGTAATTTTAAGTCAAATATATTGTGTAAGATCTTAGATTTGAGTTTAATCTTACATTACCTGGGTGAAATCGCGTGCAAATAAACATTTCAATTAGAAGATGCGCCAATTTGGAATTCCGAACTTCACTAAATTGCATAAGGAAGTTTACCATCATGCCGGTGGTTGTATAAAATTATATTTACCTGTATCGAGTGACCGTAGAAAGGAAAATCTCTGACCTTTCCGGTATAGTATCTAACAGTTAAAAGACCTGCATGTCAAGATCAAGGCTAAATTCGGCATGTTTTTTATTCAACACAAATTTCCTTTAAATTACGCAACATATTAATCATGAGGAAATCGTCAATAAATATCAAAAAAAGTTTGAATCACGATCGTGAACCGTATTCACAAAAGGTTACATTGCAATTAGAAAGTGCGATGAGAATTATTTAAATCACGTTCAATTGTGTAGAGGAGATAAAAATACTTTTAGGTGTTAATAAAAATAA
Organism: Abscondita cerata; assembly: GCA_030710515.1. Classification (NCBI taxonomy): domain Eukaryota; kingdom Metazoa; phylum Arthropoda; class Insecta; order Coleoptera; family Lampyridae; genus Abscondita; species Abscondita cerata. The sequence goes on from JALBCR010003152.1 coordinate 13,859, forward strand.
TTTATTAATTTACGTGAAGATCTCTTATCGTTAACATCTATTTTTCTTAAAGAGCCTAACAAAAATAGTTACCAAAATTCTTTTTAGTTGTTTTGTTATTAATTTTATGCAGAAACAATTAAAATTGTTTGCTTAATTAATTTTATACACTTTTCCTAACAAAACGGTGCAGATGAATTTAATTAAATTTGTTAAAGTAAAAATTGCATCAAATAATTGCATTAAAGAAATTTGAAAACGTAAAACTCTTTTGCTTGAACGTTTTGAAGGAAGTTGTCTAGAGGAAACTAAAGCAAAGTCGTTGGGCTTTCCAAATTTTCATCAACAACTTAGTAGAGGGAATAAAGACATATGATGGATTGAATTTTTGGTACATCGATAAAACAAATTCAAAATTAATAAATTGTGCTTTCTGAAAAGCATTGAAAACTTTTTAAAGATTTGAGTCAAAATACGGGACCTAGGAAAATAACTTCTCCTAAGCTTGGTAATCTAGAAAATTATAAGAGTCTTTTTCGAAACGTTTGACAGTTACTGGCGTAAAAATAAAAGGAAAATCATATGTAAAAAGTATAACTACAACAAGAAATTAAATTTATTTGTCCTATTTAAATTAACAAACTGATTCGGTTAACTACATGTTAAAATTTTGTACATATTAAAGTTCTTCTTCCTTTCTTCCATCCATCTTCTTCTGTTTTCTACCCTTTCATCCATTTTATGCCCTCTCCATTTTCTCCAGCAGCACTTCCCTTCTCACTTCCTCTCTTCTTAATTCGCTGCATTCATCTACCATGTGGCTCTACATTCTCCAATTTTCCCAACACATCCTACTTCTTCATCTTTTTCCAATATTTTATTCTCATTTTTCTAATTTCCTAGTCTATACCTCACAAAAAACATATGTTTTTCTTTTAGGTTTAATCCTCCTGTGATATATTTTGGTATCCCTTCCACCATCATATATTTGTATTTTTTGTTATATTTTGATTCTTTTTATCTTTATCTCTTTTCTTGTTTTTGATTGTCTTTGTCCTCTTTGTGTTATCTCTTCTTCCATCCTTCTTTCTTCCTCCTTATTCTTCTTACCTCTTCTGTCGCATAACCCCTCTCTATAGTATGCTCTTCTCTCTCTCTTCTTCTCCGTGCTTTGTTCTTTGCCATTCTACCTCCTTCCAACATTCATATAGTAATTTTATTGTCTTTCTATCTTCCATCCTTTCTCAAATCTTATTGCTCTCCTCTCCTGCTTGTATTCTTATTTTTTCTATTTTATTTCTTCCCTATTAAATACCCTGGTGTTTCCCTCTTCAAACCTAGAGTCCATCTCCAAAATATTTTCCTGTATCTTCTCTAGTTCTTCCCATTCCTTCCATTCCCAAATCTCGTTTTTTCTTTAATTTTTTATATGATCACTAATTTTATTGTTATATCTTTTATCATGTACCTCAAGTATTTGTATTTGTTCACTTTTTCTATTTCCTCTTTTTCCCCACCACTATTTTTTCATTTTTTCTCTCTCTCTTATTTTCTTCTTAAATACCATTATTTTTGTTTTTTCTACGTTTCAATCTAATTGTTTTTCTCTCTAAATTTCTTCTCAACGTCTTTATTGCTTTCTTTATCTCTTCCTCTTACTTGTAAGAATTACTATATCGTCCGCATATGCAAGTGTTATTACATTTTTCTTCCTATTTTATTCCTCCAACCTTGATCTCTCCTCATTTCTTCTTCTAGATCTCTTATATATATATTGAAAATAGCATCGGGCTCAACGGACATCCCTGTTTTAAACCTTTTCTGTCCAAAACTCCTTCCCTAACTTCCCTTTCACCTTTACTCTATTTTTGTTTCTTTTTATAAATCTCTTCCACTGCTCTATTATGTCTTCTTATTTCATTTTTCCTCATCATTTCCCATAATGTCTTTTCTATCTATTCTATCAAATGCCGCTTATATCC
>JALBCR010003153.1:0-43560 GCA_030710515.1 Abscondita cerata
TCAGTGCTTCGTTCAGTTACGTATTGCTTGTATCTTTAAAGGCAAGAACAAGAAACAACAGTGCCTCCTGATAGTAAAGTCATTATGATCGAAAAGTCAGCTTATGTAACAACAGACATTTTTTAAAACATGGCTTCGAGAGCACTTTATTGCAAGAGAGGAGTCAGGTGAAGTACTTCTCATTCTAGATAGGCCTCCTCACACTGTTCGGATGTAGAGCTCTTGGTTTAGCTGCAAATAACAATGTTATAATTTTCTGTTTACTGCCATACGACCCATTGGTTGCAGCCACTTCGATAGATCGATTTTAAGCCTCTAAAAACCTATTAGTCTCAAGCATATAACAAACTGGATAAATAATCATCTAGGTCGCAAGTTGAGTAGACTATAGTTTCCGGCAGTTTAAATATCGACTGTTCAGAACGGAGCTTCGAGTTTTAGAACCTGAATGCCACTATAATTCCAGATCATGCTTTTATTCAGCAAAATTCTGAGACAATTCCAAATAATGATAATTTTGAAAAAAAACTTTAATGATACAATTCCTAATACTGTCGATAATTCAACAACGGGTTCATATTACTGATGATGCAGTAAACTCTAAGACCAACAATCTATCATTTAAAGCGATTGCGCCTATTCCAGTTATGCCTGGACCGAGTGGATGTCAGAAAGGAAACAGCATGCCTAGCTACTTACATCTCCAAAAGTAATTGCAGAAAAACGAAACAGAAAGGAAATAAAAGGCAAAAGGAAGCTGCAGTTGAAATGCAAGCAAGAGAGGAAAAGAGGAAGCCAATAAAGAGAATAAGGAAAAAGAAGACACTTAGTGTTCGAAGAGAAAACGTAATGCAAGGGATACTGATGATTCCAGTTCATCAGAAAGCGAATTGGAGGTGCCTACAGTAGAGAGCGGGGATTCAGAATTAGAACACGATGAATCAGAATTTGCGCCCAATGCGGTGGCTACTATTATGACAAAAAAGGTCCCAAATGTGATTGGTTACAATGTATAAATGTCATGATTGTGTTCACGAGATACGTTCTCCTTCAGACATTTATTGTGCAGATTGCCTTCCACTAGTAGCTAGTACCTCTAGGGTTCTGATGATATAAGTTTTATTAGCCTGCTTTGGTGTATCACCTAATAAATTTGTTAATTTGTGAAGAAATTAATTTTTTCACTTTTACGCGAATAGCATGTTGCCATATTCCCAATCTCATGATGCCATATTACCCATGTGGTACGGGTAATATACCATAGCGTATTATTCAATATTTTTCCTTCTAACTATCTTTATAGTAGGAATATGGCAACGAGTATATCACGGCACATAACCCATACAAACACGCTCTAAGATGCCGCTTTATCCTTGCGACTGAGTCGATTAGTAGTTAAATGTGAGCGTTCGAAATTTATGTTGCCATATTTTTATATAAAAGAAACAAACTCTTAGATGCATTCAGTAATAAAGAAGACATAAAAGGCTCAAGCAGGTTAAACGGCAGGTTACGATAGGTAACCTGAAAATGATGAAACTATTAGGAAAAAATTAAATTTTGAAAAAAGAAAAGGAGAATGCAGGATAGTATCTTTACAATCTAGTCACATTAGAAGTTTCACCTGAAAATCTGAAGTATTGTACACAAAAAGAGAGTAAAACAAGGAGAAATCTTGAATTGACGCTATCATCATTATATTGATGACATAACAAAAAGTGAAATGGCACCTAAGAAACTACTTGTAGGCTAGACATTAGGCATCTAACAGGATGCAAAAAGCTGAGCCCTCACCAAACAACAAACGTGCGGAAGAAGTCCCGGAAGAAGTCTGAATAATTACGAAAATGTTTCAAGTTTCTCGTCCTGATGAAACCTCTTACGATAGTGATCAAAACGTTGGCAACTGTGGTTTTTGTTTCTTTAGGTGTTTCTTTCAGATCTCTCAAGAATGAAGAATCTTTAATTTTTTGATAAAAAATGCATTGAAACCATAGATAATTTTGGGAACCATGGTAATTAGTAAAGTGGTAAAATATCTTTCGTCTTTTTGGATAAAAATAAAAGCAATTTTTTTTGCAACGAGTGCAACAGTTGTGCTTCATCTATCAACCGTGAACTTTCAATGTGCGTCAGATATGTGATCAGTAAATGTAAATTCTAATGTATGCAAGCAAAACAACAATGTCATAAATCATTGAATACATTTTTGTGTTTTGTTTGAATTGTACAACAACAGATACAACAAAATTACAAATAAACTGTAAAATCTGGAGCTAGTCCGATCAGGAAGTGAATTTCATTAAAGCAATAAACTCAAAAGTACGATATGAAAATATTATAAATTTAATAATTAAATATTTTGTGTGATCGATTCCATTACAAACAAGAGACAATGGCATTGATTTCAATATAGAAATGTCACTGTTAAGGATGTGATAAATCGAACAAAGAAAGTATTGAATTAAGTTGAATGAATTTGAATAAAATATCCTGAAGAGGTTAACGTACGTTCAGAAAAGTAAACATACACCGACGTACAAGTAAAATACTGTTTATTTTCCAATTTTTTTCGAAACATTTCAAATATTTTTACTTTACATAAAATTACAGTTAAACAATATACAGCGCGAGTTTTATGAAAGTGCAAACAACTAAAAATTGACATGTTTGGTCTAATCTTGATGAAATAGTAACATGTTACCCTGTTTTAAGGAGCATGGGAAACATTTGATTTTTGATTGAAATGAAAATTTAATAAAATTGAATCTAATAAACTGAGAATGGTGGAGTGGATAAATAAAATACATATGAAAAACATCTTTTTACTTTAATCAAGTTTTTAAAAAATTAAATTGTTTTTGAACACTTGCAACACTTTAAAAACTCACACTGTATATTCAAGACACAATACATTTAGCTCAGTGTGTCTTGTCATGGATCATACATAATTTACTTTCTTCCACCTTCCAATTAAATAACGCATTTAATCTCACAATATGGGACAGAATAGTTAAAGCAATTGGTGAACTAAAGATTTTCAAAATTACCTGCACTGTAATACAAATAAAAACCATCAAAATTCAACTGAAGTACCACAAGGATCTACTCTGATTCAACGTACTCTACGATGAAATTCTAAAAAGGAATAATATAGAACTCCACAAAGACGGGGTGTGTGGTAAAAACGTTGAAGAATTCAAAACCAGAATAAGAACCGGTAGATGTACTATTAAAGAAATACGGATCCAAAAGAATCCGAAAAATACTAAACATGTAACGGTTGAGTTTACTAATAAAAATAAAAGAAAGTGACAGCTCTAGCGACACAACCTAGAAAAAAGAACAATACTATTTGATCGAAATAACGCACTAAATTTATGGAAGATCCCGTATTTATAATAGTTAGCGCAGCAGTGTCCGGCTTAGTCGGTGAGTTGGGGAGGTCCTTGAGGAAACTGAAGAAATAAACTGTTGCCTAACGAGGCGCCACCTGCTGAGTAATAGAAAGAAATAAAACCGACCAACAGGAATTCAATAGATTTTACTTAAGATCTAATATGCTACACAAATCAAGAGACAAATAAACATGTAAATATAGCAAATATAACTTAAAATACTAGAAGAATATGTGATAAGTAAGAGATTCTGTCACATAAGACTTACGGGCGTTAGCAACAACAAATAATTAAAGCTCGCAATCAAATATGTCTAAATCTAGTTAAGCTTTTGTTTGTTACCCAAATTAAAGTATTTTTCCAATTAAAGATTGGCGATTAAAGAAACTCGACGTACACACGTCACTTACACACGGTGACTTAAAACTAAACTTAAACTTGGAGTAGCACGGTAAGTAGCTCCCGCTAATCCAAAAGGCCTTTTGTTTTAGCTTTACCTACTTTATCTAAAGCGCCCAAGCTGATGAAGCTAGTGGAAACAAAACCGAACGTCGGTGGATGGAGTCTACCCGAATAAAAATTTGCTTATACACTAGAGATTCAAACCGTTTAATGTACGTGAGCTTCATACGCATGCAAGTAAATAGGTTCCTTAAACAGTTGTGTACTGAGGCATGCAGTTCCGATAAGGAAGGTTCTTGCTAACCACAGCAGTTGCCAGCTATTAGAAGATCGGAAGTCACAAGATTTCCCACAGGACAAAAGCTCGGAAAGCAGATATGCTCCTCAAAGTAGCAAGCACGCAACGTGGTGACCCTCAACCGGTTGAGTTTATCGGCCGTTGGTAGCTTCGATGTAAGCGAAACCGTTTTTTATAGCGAAGGATTCTTAACTCATCGTTCCAGCACTCCCAGGAATTATCCCGATGGTAATACACGAGTAGAGTATGAGGTCAAAACACGTGCTAAAGCATACGTTGTAATTAGAATTAACACAACCACGAGACAACAAAAATAGAAAAAAAAGTAACTTACGGCAAATGCGGTCAGTTTATATTTACACACCAATTTAACTTGAAATTATTAAAGCCACATTAATACTTTGTGTAAACATTTAGCTTCACGAAGCACGCCGAAAACCCTAATAGAAGGAAAACACAAAAATTTCCGCTCTTCGTCTCGATAAATTTTTGTGAAATAACGGATCCACCAATGGGAAAAATTGTAGCGTACGCGGCAAATTCGATTTTGTCGTAACGTGCAACTCACGACAACCGTTACTCAGAAGGCTTGCGACCTACGTTCGAGTTCAAGCAATTTGAACCGTAACAAACACCTGAAAGTAAAGTTAAAGTAATTTTCAAATGAGACCTCACACTGCATTCAGAGCAGTATTCATATCAACTTTATTTAAGAAAACAATTATTTACAATAATTTCGTTGGATTGTTAATACATAATTTAAGAAGACTTCGGAGATTCTTCTGCAAAAAATCTTCAAGACAACGAATAGTTCTGTATAGTTTAATATAATCTGAGAATAAATGGAAAATTGAAGACATGAGTGGATGAAGGTGTTGTGTAACATTTATCAAAATTTTTTGTGTTTTGTGTAAATAGAGGTTTTATGTATCTGCCTATTACATACCACAATTGAGAAACCAATATAAGTGATATTAGCATTAATTTACAAATAATAATTATGCTAATAGGATAGAAACAGATACGAAACAAAACTTTAACCTTCATTTTCAAAAATTAAAATTTCTAACATAATACCTTCATCCACTCATGTCTTCAATTTCAGACATGCGATAAAATAATAATTAATAAGAACGAGAAGCAAAGCGACCAAAAGATGAGACTCCTGAGGAACCCTGAAGACAACTGAAATCGGATCAAACCCTTGGGATTTGATTTGGTTTAAATCTTTGTTAAGTAAAAACTGGTTGTACTTTCTGGAGTTCATATAATCTTTATCTAATACTGGAAGTGTTTTTTTTTTTAATTTTTAGAAGAAATGACGCAAAAGCAAACGGATTAACCAAAAATATCAAGTTAATATACAACTCTCAGCTATTAAATAAATATCTTAATCAATGGTAATCGAAACATTTTTATAACGAACTTTAGATCGATGAATATTTAATTCTTCTTATTGCAATTGTTTGTAATCAATGAATATTTAGCTTTAAAAAAATGCTGTTTATAAAGGTACTAAATTTCACAATAATGTTTTAGTTGTTAATTTGCGTAAGTGCGTTTACTAAGCACTTGTCGCCCGGACTGAAACTGTGCCACAATGCCTCCCTAATAGTACCAGAAAACTATGACGACATGCCTATCGTTCCTCCGGACGATTTATACTTTTTTAGAAAAAACGAATCGTTGAAATATTTCAAAGACTGGAACGAATTTAAAGATTTTTCTCAAAACTTAAGTGGTTTAATATTGTACTACTATCAACATTTCACGTGTTTTTAGGCTGATTACTAATTTTGATTGGTTGCATAATGGAAAATTAATATTATGGCGTAAGTTATTTATTTTCAAATATGTTGTTTTAATTATAAAAACTTCAGATGCTGTGATAAGCCATATCATTGGATTGGGTAAAAAGTTGGTGCTGGAGCACATAGATTGTGGTGTCATAGAACTTTACAAAGCAAAATTCCCTTTAAGAGTTTTTTTAATGATCTGCTATTCAGTAGCGGGACATGTAAGTTTTCTTATTGTCAATTATGCATTTACTGAAAAAACATTATATTAACACAAGAATCCTTATTTTACTGGGTTCGAGATCATAGAGTTCACCATCGATTTACCGACACAGACGCAGATCCCCACAATTCCAAACGTGGCTTCTTTTTTTCTCACGTTGGGTGGTTGTTTATAAAGAAACATCCAGAAGTTATAAGAAGATCAAAGAAGTCGATATAGTGATTTATTCAAAGATCCTGTTATAAGATTTCATCAAAAGTAAGTAAATATGTGCATCTGTAATTATATGATAATTATTCTTTAATAGGTACTACCTTATATTAACAATCATGTTGGTTTCGTTTTACCAAGCATTGGCCCACCATTATTATGGGGCCAAGATTGGTTTTGGTCTATTGTTTCTACTTGCTTTGGAAGATACGTTTAACCCTTTAATTTTACGTGGTTTGTAAATAGTCTTGCGCATATGTGGGGATCTAAACCGTTTGACACGTAATTAACCCATCAAATAATGACACAACTGAATTAATTTTAAATATTTTAGGTCAGCCAAGTCCGACGGAGAATAAATGGGTTTCCTATTTTTCGATGGGAGAAGGATGGCACAATTATCATCATACTTTTCCGTGGGATTATAAAGCCGCAGAGATACATTTTACAGGATGGAATCTAAATTCCGTTTTCAATTAGGATGTGCGCCAAAATGGGATGGGCGTATGACTTAAAGACTGCTTCGCCAGAATTAATTAAAGGGTTGCTAACAAAAATGGTGATGGAACGCACCATTATGAATTTGTTGAAATACCTTATTCTGCAGAATTGGAAATCCAGAAAGAATTCAGGATTAGATTGAAGTTTTGTTTATTAGTGTTTGAGAAAACGTCAAGTTCAAAATCAATATACGATAGAATTTTATTTCAAATTTAAAAAACAATTATGTATGTAACAGTTAGGTAAACCAAAATTTTTATAAAGTATTATTATTTTATTACTTAAACGTAAAAACAAAAAAATCTCAGCAGTTGCGGAAGCGATACTCTAATACTACATATTATGACCGTTATTAGGATATTTTTCGCGGAATTACATTAAAACAATATTGTATTCAAAAGAATTTATTTATCTATTTTTACGTATCATGTATGAAAACATTTAATTGAGTAAATAGGTATAATTTAATAACCTACGACCCAGTAAATAATTTTTGTAATCTAACGATTAATTAATTCAATTATTTTGTCTATTGCATTCAATACTTGTGCAAAGCACTCGATTTATTAATTAAATTTTAGTTCACAGTAGGAACTTCTTCGGGAAGTTTTGTACGCGTAGGTGTTGACTAGTAACGGGAACAAACTTCAAAAGTAACACGTTAAACTTTCAAAACAGCAGCACCGTCTTTCGGTTGATCAAACAACAGCCAAGCATTCTTTCTCTGTAGTTGAATAATTATTCAAAAACCGCCTATTATAAAACTATCCGTTTCTAACCATTTGTTACAGAATAATTGCAAAATTCGGAAGTATCCGTCATTCTAACAATCCTTTAGAATGATATCAAAAATTCGATTTATCAGGATCTATTACCAGCCCCCAACGTTGACTACCTTGACAGGTTACGATGACAATTGCTGATTTGTTAGCTGTTAGGATCATCACAATCTAAGAACTGTTGGTGGAAGGTGTTTTACAATAGAGAGGAACATGATTAGGTTTTCGTCACGGTTGTATCATTCATTTTTAATTGTTTTAAGCTAAGGGTTACTTCACAATTTGTTTATTCGTAATTTGTCTCTTGTTTTAATTTGCCCAACTAACGGTTGAAAATAATTATGATCAATTCCAGCTATGAGGACGGAAAAAACTTTAAATGAAATTAAAACTTATACCTTTGCTTATACCAAAAGAGCATGCTTATACTGAAAATAATTGTGCACATCCCAAAACAACTGGAACTATAATGCGTTAACAAAAAATTTGAAGTTTTTAATTTTAAAGAAGTGATGTATGAAATAGATTTACGATTATCTGATAAATTCTATTTGTTAGGTTTAAAAACAAAAGATGCCTTCACAATTGATTCATCAATAGCCACCAAAGCACCACCAAGTTTGGTATCTCATTAACCGATAAAATGTAGCAGTACTCATTCCAACTTCGCGAATTCAAGATTTCAAATTTAGAAAATCAATTTCTAACTTAAAAAATTACTCAAAGGCTGTTTTATGGGACAATTTCAGATTTCTAGTAGGCGGTTTACTATTTTTATTTCTTTGTTACATAAATAGCTATTTGTTGTTTTTTCTGTTACTAAAAGTGCACATCATGTATCAAAAAATTGACATCAACAATTCAACAATATATTGTTATCTATTAATATTAATCGGCTTCCAAGTCTGGCCTGTTGCGCTCAGAATAATTGCCCGCGAGTACATTCATTTCACAATTCTCCAAGAGTTTTCAGTATTTATCGTTTACTTAATGTTAATTTTTCTCATTGAATTTAAGTAAAATTAAAAAAGTAGGGTTGTCAGAAAATTATTATCTATGTCGGGCAGGAGTCGAAATTTGGGCTATAAAAATCCATTTTTCTATTATTTTACGTTTTAATTAAATTACATACAACGAAGACGAAAATAAAAAAATAGCTCCTGCACGACATAAATAATAATAAGTAAAATGTGTGTCTTGCGACATCTCGTGTAAACATTGACACATATGAATAGTATAAACTAAGAAAAATGCCAACAGTTAACTGTGACGGCATGTGTGTGTTAAAGTGCAAAGCGCTATTTTAGCGTTAGCTTTAATGCTTGAAACACATGTTGCCGATAAATCCAAGATAACTTGTACAGAAGTACACACGCAACAAAGAACACCTAATGCAGCATTTGGCTCTTATTGTGAGCTCATCAGAGGTGTATACTTAAGTGCGGTATACGACTGTACAAGACGGCGGTTGGTCTTTTAAGCTCTCGTGGAGCAATGAACATAAGTAAAATGTGTGTCTTGCGACATCTCGTGTAAACATTGACACGTATGTAGTATAAACTAAGAAAATGCCAACAGGTAACTGTAACGGCATGTGTGTAAGTGCAAAGCGCTATCTAAGCGATAGCTTGAATGCTTGTAACACGTTGGCGATAAAGCCAATTGTGTTAAAATGCAAAGCGCTATCTAAGCGATAGCTGTGCTTGTAACACACGTTGCCGATAAAGCCAATTTGTCGGCAACGTATTGTTACAAGCATAAAACATCGCTTAGATAACGCTTTAACTTTTACACATGCCGTTACAGTTAACTGTTGGCATTTTCATAAATAATAATGTTAGCTATATGTTTGTGCAAAATCAGAAAACATTTCTAAAAATAAGCGAGATAAATTTACATAAACTTTATAGCTCCCTGAGAGAACAGCCTTAACCATATTCTTTGATGGATGCAGATGTCCGATTTGATTCATTTAATCGTATATAATAAAAGATTTCTTGAAACGCACCGCTACATACTCAGATATGAGAGTTTTTTAATTATCATTATCTACAGTCAATATTTCCTTATTATTGTTAATCTAGGCGCTAAATTTATTATTTTTGTGCATACATGATGCAAGAAAATATAATTTTCAACTAGTTTCCACACCACCATTGAGGTAGAATTAATCGGTGCTTTTTGTGAAACGGCCATTTTTGCACTCACTCCGTGCCAGTACAGGTAAATCAAAAACGCCATTGGAGTAAAAGTCAGTTCGGAATGCAAGAATTTTGAAAAGAACTGTATAACTAATTAGTGCATTTTGTGTAAAAAATATAAAAACAAAGTTGGGAGACGTTATCACTATCTGAACATTCCTAATAAATAAATAATACAGTGAAGGACATGAATTTATCATTACAAAAACGATATATAAAAAGTGAGTCACGGCAAAAACTGAAATCGCTGTAAAATAAACGATTTCTCATACAAACAAGTTAACTTTACGCCACAGAATTTTGTGTTTGAGCCGTTACTGTTCCGTCGCATGGTGATCGCCATGGTATTTCAACGACATCTTTGTCAGAAAACAAATTGCGCAGCCAGGTGCGTGGGGTCGTCACAATTCATTTGCAATGATTTGTGTTAATTACATTCACTATATTACAAGGCATTATGGGCCGAATACAATTGTTGTTTTGACGGATATCCCGAAAGTGGGACAGAAACAAGTATGAAATCAACTGAAAGAAACCGCTGTTCGAAGAAACACCGCAGCACTGATGTATTTTTCGATGAATCCATTATTCCTACTGTGTCGCAAGAAAAATTTTTATCGAACAGCTTCAATAAAAGGAGCCTTATAGCATTGCTGCAGAAAACGTTGGAAGCATATAACTACACGATTAAACATGCGGCCGAAAACGAGGATTCATTAATTGTGCCATTAAACTTGCTCCTCAGTATTCGTTATTGGAGAAGACGAAGATTTGCTAGTGTTGTTGACTGCTAAAGTCAGAGATATCCCAAATGTCTATTTCTGCAAAACGAGGAGAACAAAGGAAATGTGTTCTATTTGCCTCAAAGTTTGCAATATAGCAACGCTGCAGCGAAAAATATATTACTTGTGCATGCCTTCAGTGGATGTGACACTACATCGGCGTTGTTCAATCAAGGCAAGATTAGATTCCTCTAAACTTTAGAAAAACATTAACAGGCGCGATTCAAGTATTTGACGACCATAATTAAAATTAACAGAAGTCGTTGCCGCTGGCGAACTGTTTATGTTGAGGCAATACGGTGCACGAAACAAACATCGTAAGTTAGACTCTCTGCGATATCAAACTTTGTACAGGTTGTCTCCAAAATTTGTTCAATCATCATCATTTATTGCGTACTTATTGTCAAGTACAAAGCTGACGGAGAGTTCATAAACCTCCAGAGGATCTTGGATGGCAAAGAACAACCACAGGATTGAAGGTCGCCACACGGATCGCAGGGTGAACCCATCTCTAGAGGTTTTACCTAAAAATCATTTTGTTCTCTACATATTTTATTTGAATTTTTTTATAGCACTTTACCACAACAGTAATATTTTCCGAAAACGTCGTAAAGTAAAGTTTTCATCCCCCGCCCCTCGAACAGTAAGCCCCCGAGGTTGCAAGCTTAAGTGTCTCTAGGGGACCTATGCCTACTATCCCACCAAATTTAAATTCCTTCCAACCTTTTGCGAATAGAACTCCATTTGTCTATACCCTTGTTTGGACTAGTACGCTGTATTACTTTTCTTGAAACTTCTTCAAAGGATCATAAGTTGCGAACCCAATATTATAACACCGAAAAGCAATATTTCCTTCTCTAATAGCAATCTCTCATATCGCAATTCATCGTACCTCAAGAAGTCTACAGGCAAATAATTGTAAAAACAAATTAACACAAATAAAAAAAAAATTTCAAAAATAAACAAACGAAAAAATAAAACCAACACAACTGGCTTATGGTTCTGACATCGAGGTACAAGCAAAAATCACTAAATAGTTATTTCAGGCATTAAAAGGGCATTAGGGCATTACATGTGTGCATTTCATGAGATCTTTGAAACGGATATAGTTCCGTCACGACATACAATTTTTACAATTATAAATTAACCCAAATTGTATATAAATAACTCCCTCTAGGGAACAAATATGAATGATTTGAATATAATGTTACGATAAATATCCACGTTTTGGAACAGTGAAGATATTCGAAACAATTTTTGGAACCGGTAGGGCACTGATGACGACTTAAAACTGCTTCCGTCAGAAACGGTCTTGCTAATCAGCATGATCGTGTACAACGGCAATTGCTGGAACCTATTAACATGAGTTCTCATGTATTTTAGATTTAATGAGCGGTACCAGACACTACACGCAAGAGTAACGGCAGCCGTGAGTAAGCCTTGATAGATCCTTCTCAATGCGTGGCCACGTAGGCCCCAATCGCGATTAAAAGCATTGCAGAGGACCACTTTACTGCTTTCAGGTGCACAGGCTAGTTCATGCGTTCTCCAAACCGTCACTCGTAGTATATTCTGACGCTTGTCACCGGAATGAACCTCTTCCATCCAGTCGTACGTTTGGCTGTCGATTTGCTACAAGCCTACTCTTTAGCGACAACGATGCTTGCGGGCAACGAGTTGACTGGCCATACGACTTCCAAAACCTGTCCTGCAAGGATGACAATCCTTACTCGAAAGAAGTCCCTCCCAAACATTACACTTAGGGCATTTCATGTATGAGAGCTTCTGCGTACCGCAGACCGTAGGAGGTTATCAAATGCTTCCATGAAGTTTAAAAGTACTCATACACGTATTTATACCCAGAGGAGGCGACTATCTTCTTCAGTTTCCATCAGACGTCTTCCACAAACAGCTTCCTTTTTAAGCCAAAGTGCTGATCGCTTCTTGCCAATTGGAGTCTGAATATGCGCTCAAGTACTAGTCCCTCTTATATCTTTTCAAAGACACTGATCAGAAAATCGGGCGGTATAAACCGGTAATCATCGATCCTTCCCAGATGCCTTCAGGATTTTGATGACCTCGACTTCTTCCAGATCTCTAGGAAGATCTCCGCTGCGAGCAGCAGTTAATCAGATTTCTAAACACTTTTGAGTTCACAACATACATGTTTCGCTATAACAGGATCAATGCTGTCTAGCTCGGGACTTTCTCTAGTCTCATTTGGCTTACGGCTTCTTCCATCAAGTTTCCGAGTAGTGATCAATTCTTCTGAATGCATCTTTAGGCAACCCATAGTTATATTTTGCGCTACATCATCAATCGTAAGGGCTGTAACTCCAAATGAAAGAATTCATGTTACAAGTAATTCAACAAAACCGAACAATGTCAAGCAGGTGATGCGCTTTTTGAGAATGGTGAACTTTTAAAGACGGTTTATTACCAGTGAAGCACAAATACAAGCGTCACTAGATAACCTACTTACTGGAACTAAAATTAAAAGTGATCGAATAGACAAAAACTATACAGCTGTGGAAGAGTCGTTGGCAAATGCAGCAGTTCAATAATGGAAAAGAAAATTTATCAGCAGAAACAATGTCACGATATGGTCCCATTAATGCTTCAGCCTTTGTCAACTACATGAGAGTGCTCAGTCGTAATAAGAAGGCGTTGAACTATAATAATTATGATCAGAAGCAGTTTCTCTTAAACTGCACAAGATACAGCATTGCAACGTCGTCTGTGACACTTCAACAAACTACACAAGACCATATACTACAACTATTCAATGCCATACACAATTTAACTGCAAATGGTGGGACCGTCAATGCTTTCAATGCCAACGTAAAAGTTTCTTACCAGGTATCTGCATCAATAGACAAGCTCCAAACAACTGCTGAACGCTTTGAACACGTGCATTTGGACATTGTTTCTCCAGACATTACCTAGAAGAAAATTTGCAGCTAAATTATTTGGTGACCTTGCTTGAATGAAGTTATATAAACTTTCTTCTCTTTTCAAACATTTTGTCAGGATTTTAACGTACCTATGACATGCCCCGCTTGCCAAATATGTTGGCATGTAGGAAGCAATTCATCTAACTATGACTATTACTGCTACCGTTGACCTTATCCGCTGCAACTTTTTGGTTATTACCACTCTGGTAATATACAGGGTGCTGGATATTATGCCCCAACATACCCGCATTCTCTCGTTTGCTTGTCGACCTGATAACTCTACGGGATTTCAACCTCATCCTCTGATCTAAGTTGCTCGGCCAGTTTCATCATGTGTAGATAAGAGTGAGGTTGAGATGTAGAATCTAAAGAATATAACTAGCTTACATTATTAAGTTACGCATATCATCTCGTTTACCTTACGGTAGCGGTAACAGCATAGAAAGCCCTATTCAAAATGCTCCTTTCATGTGGGCTAAACAAAAATTAAAACTGTTCTGCAGTTGTACATATTGTGAATACATAATCTGGGTATAAAGTGCCTGGGGTTTAATTTAATCTCTTCGATTAGTAAAGACACGCTTACAGAAAGAATATATCACAATAACCACCCCTTTGGCAACTTTACAATCCACTAGAAGAAACCATTTCGTTGAGTAGAATGTTAAGTTATACCCAGCAACTATGATGCACCATTTCAAAAACCACTAGGTACCATCGACAGACAAATTTCCTGCCTTCAAAGACAGCATTAAAGTGCCATAATGGTGTTACTTGGACAAGCACACTACCAATCCTGCTACTTGCAATACGTTACGGTTACTAGATACATTTTTCCAGCCATCTCCTTTCTCTCCTCTACAAATCAGACCTGGTAGTTCGTGTTAACAATATAGAGTAGTACGCACTAGCGGAAAGAGAATATACTTTTACTTTTTTCTATGTACCAGAAAGACTAATAAAAACAGATTTTTGTCTGATTTTGAATTTTAGTATGAGACCGATTGAGCCAATTTGTTGTGACCGATCAACTCTATCAATGTACTATTCTAACTATCTTTATTGTTCTAAAAGATTCACAAGTTCATGAGTCTCTAAGACACCAATTCTGTTCAATTTTTGACCTCCGACTTTTTGGCCCTATGCCGTGATTAATTGAAACCAGATTTTCGAGTTATGGAGTCGTAAAGAAAAAATTTTAAAATTTTCGCGTGCATGATATTTTTGGTCATGATCACCAACCTCAAAAATTTATATTTTTCGGCATATTGAGAAAGTCCCCGAGTTTTAAATGGTGGATTTTTACGTGCAAAGTGACGCGGAAAAGTAAACACTGTTTTAAATATGTTAGGTTTAACTAAACTTTTTCCACTAGTGTTGAGATAAAGTTGCAGGGGAGTGTTGATTTAACCTGGTGTCCCCGGAAGATCTAATGACGGCGATGTGTTTTAATATACGGAATCAACTCGTTCAATCCGTGGTATAATTTTCTAAAAACTTTTCTTTGTCAAGAAGTGAAAATTTTGGAAGTGAAATAATTACGAAATTTTTAAACCATGTAAATTCACTACACAAAGTCATCAAGTTAGCTTGAGTATATTGTGGAAAGGGAAGTAGATGATAAAACCATGTGTTATAGTGAGCAAGACAGGAAAGTAAAATAAGAAGGTTGGAAATAGTATTGGGTTTAGTGATGAGAATTTTGGGCAACAGAAGAAAATGATTGCGAAAGTGATGAAGCAAAGAAGAGAAGATAAACGAAAAAATAATGTCATAAAGGATATGGAATAAAAAAGATGAATATTTGAAAAATTACTAGAAAAAGTGGCTATGTACGGATTGAATATAAAAATGGGAAAATTGAAGAATATTGAAGAAAATGCACTATGCACTAATAACCGATTGAATTTTATTTTTCCAAGAAAAGTATTAAAATAGACGTTGGAAATATTGGGTTATATAGCGCAAATAGGAATAAAATTGGAGAAATTTGGGTAAAGGTGGGAAACAGAGCAAGGACATGTGAAGGATGAGTAGGAGGAAACTAAATTTTGAGAAATTGTTGGAAGGAAGGCTAATAATAATATTAGGAGAGGAATAAATTATAATAATAAAAGGAGAGAGGGAAACTAAACAAATATATAAGTAAAAAGGGAGGAAAGTATAACATGGAATATGGAGAATAAGGAGGAAAAAAGGAAAGATACATAACGAGAGATAAAAGTTGAAAGTGTTCCTGTATTACCTGCCAGAAAACAAAGGTTGTCACCATTTTGATTTCCACGAACTTCAAATTTTAACTCGTATCTGGGTTAGTTCTGGGTATAGTTTCGATGCATCAAAATATAGGTGCAACAACATTTACTACAATAAAATATATTTAAAGTGTCAATGGAGGATAACATAGTATACAAGGGACCATTGACTAAGTTAACCTACAAATGCCGGATTCTTCTGAACTGAAGAACCAATGCAAAACATGTATCAGTCATATTTTTAAAGATAACACGCTTCAACGGGTTTCAACTTTATTCAAACCTGACGACACATTAGAAATACTGATAATAGTTATTTATGTACCAAGGGTGTAAAGTACTTTACACCTGTGGTGCATACAAATTTCTGCACTTCTTAGTAATACTAAGTCGAAACAGATTTACTTTTTTTACATATTTTATTTAATTTAAAAATACAATAAAACCTTAAATTAATAGTACTAATAAGATTAGTTGTTGTTATTTTAAAGGTATTAATAACAACAAATTAATTAAAAATTTAAATTTACGAACGTAAATTGGTCGCGATCTCTAGGGTAGCTTACAAAATTAAGAATAAAATGTTCTTCTTTACCGGCATTCCTAAACGTCATTTAAAAATTTAAATTACAAAGCTTTCAAAATCAGTGGACATGGAAACTGATAATGAAGAACTTTCTAAAATTCCTCCCGGTATTAAAGAGGTAGTAGATAACGTGGTTCCGGATTTGTAACTTGCTAAATCCAACAAAATATATGAAAATACATACGATTACTTTTTAAAATAATGTCGACTTAAAAGCAACGGAAAATGTGCTTTATTGTATTTACAGTTCTACAAGAAAATTTTGCTTTATATTCAGATTCTACAATTTAATTAAAATTTGATTTTTAAGAATAATTTGTAGTGATTCTCATGTCATTTCTCATGCATAATTTCGTACGGTTTATTCTTATTTTGTCAATGATTAATCGTAAATTCTCGGATCAATTCGGTATTAACGATATGCGGGCCTAAAAGTAAAAGCGGGCCTAAAAGTAAAATGCGGGAGCAAAAGTAAATCGAATGAAAAGAGTCGTTTTACGCTTGCGGAAGCAGGTGTAAAGTGAATCATTAAATATAGGAAGTGCAAAAATACTTTTATTGATAAGCAGAGAACGTGCGCCTGACCGTAACGTTGGTTCTGTTTTGAGTACTTCGGAGGTTTTTGCAATAAATGCCATTAAAAATGTCATCGGTATGGGAAACTGAGATTTGAACTTTTGACAGAAGTAGATTTTGTAAATTTAGCTCACCAAGAAATAGCCAATAAAACAAAGTCAATCCGTAAATTTAGAAAGCGTATGACCAAGGCTATCATATGCTGAGATGATTTTATGCCAGGAAACCTCATTTGTACTAAAAGATTTGGTTGAGTTTGCAAAAGTAGAGTTATTTGTTAGGCAAACAAAGCTGCAAATTTGGATCTCTTTGGTCTCTTTCAAAAATTTTAATTATTTTGAATTTGACGTTGGACCCCTTCTTGGTGGACGTGTTTAACAAAAACAATTCAAATAGTCAAAAATCAACAATTTTAACTATTTTGAGTTGTTTCTGATTTCCACTTCCATCAACAAAGTCCTAAACCAAATTCAAAATAGTTAAAACTTACTATGCGAGAAAAATTCAATTTTGACTAAAAACTGTTGACATTGACTGTTCTGCTTACAACAACTCTCTAATTTTTTCCTAAGCTGGGAACATAAATGTTTGAGTTTTTGCCTCAAAAAGTATACAATGGAAATAAGAAACCCTAATGAAGAGTACTTTTTAAATAGTGAAAGTAATAAACAAGAAATGTGGCAAACATGTATTCTGGCGTCTGGGTATGTTCAAAGAACCACTTAGCTATTATAAATGTTGTGCCATACAACTCGGTGTCAATATCATACTTTCAGATGAAGACGAAGAAGACTAACAAAACGCTATGGATAAACTGGTAAGAAATTCTTTGCATTTTTAACTATTGGGTTAATACTTAAAAAATGGTTAATAGATGTCGGGTACAGTGTATGTAACTTCTGCAACGGTCACATCAAAAATCTAAGGATGGTCGTAACAAAATCGAGGGTTGGTGTAAAATTTTGAACAAGTACAGTTTGGGTTTCAGCTGACTTGGAGAAGGCAGAGAAAGAGAAAATCGTTTTTTTGGCATGAATGCGTAAGTAGCGGTTATAAGTGTATGTTGAAGCACAAATGTAATTCGGCTAACGAGACTCTAATTACTCTAATTGCACAACCTTCCATCGCCGCGTGCCTTCCAAGAGGGCGATTGCAAAACCCCGCTCAAAGATAATGTTTATGAGGTTGTATGACGTAAAGATGGGTTCTGCGCAGATGCGACGTCGTCGATTATTGTTACTCGCATTGATTACAAAATTCGTAAAGATGCGCAACCTATATGGACGAAATGTGACACAAAAGTACGATGAAAAATAGATGGCTCTACCGTACAATTACGACGAGATTCTCAATTTCTCTCTCCATTTTTATGTCAGTTCCACCGTACCTGTCTCAATGCGTGTATCTTGAATATAAATATGAAAGTGGTTTGAGGTTCGAAGTTACTTCATTATTACAAGATACTGCATTGATTATAAAATTAGTTACCGTAATTTTGTGACAATCAGTAATTATAAATAACTTTAGTTGCACTAATAATTAAAAGAAGAGCGTAGACGCCGTGGACATACGTTTTTTTAAATTTCTTACAAAAAATGTGAAACCTACAAAGGACTACCAAAAAAATTGTAGAAAAATTTGTATTGCGGTTGTGGATATTGACACTTTAGAAAATAAGTTAATATGTGAAAAACTCTTTTACCCTCCGAAATTATTATAAACAATAAACGTAAATTATTAAGTGTAAAATCAGTGCCTGTAAAATTCTAGAAAGAAGGTAAGCAAATATTTTATTACCCTTTAGGGTTTTCTTTTAATTCAAATTGATGAGATAAACATTATGCTTATACATTCATGTACCTAGTGTTCGTATAACGGGTGATCTGCGTTGAGCATGCATTAAGTTTTTAACTTGCAGATAAATCAGAAACTTGAAATTTAGTACCCGGCCATAATCGATCATTTTCGTTCTACCTAAAATAGTTTCAGACCTTCGGCTATACAGGGTGTGCCTATAATTCTTTTATATTAGTCGATTGGCCATATAATTCTGAGTTTATATAATCTATATAACTATTTGTTGTAGTACTTTATAAGATAAGTTAAATTAAACTTGAAAAAATTTTAAAATTTGATTAGGTAAGGTCATGTTTGAGATCAAAAGTCAAACATATATTCGTAAATATCTCAAAGTATTCCATGTACACAGTCGTGTAATATATCTAGTTTTTTCTAGTCAACTCTAGTCTTGTTCTAGTCAGCTCTAGTCTTTTCTTTTTTTATTTTGCATCTCCATTTTTAAACAACTTAATGCGCTTGCAACCTTATTTTCATTAAATAATAACAAACATCTGATTTTCTTGAATGCGGTATCCCTAAATTAGGCTGGTAAATCCTATTGAGGTGTTTTTAACAGGGGCTTTCCGTGGGTGCTCATTATGACAAGAAAGAAAGACTAAGTTGACTAGAAAAAGGAAGACTAGAGTTGACTAGAAATGAGAGAGACCAGAACGGCGTAGAACAAAAATTCTACGTTTGAGTAGAACAAATAAATACTAGAGTTACATTACATTACACGATCTTAAGCTTTAAAACTTAAAAATTGCAATAACTTTTAACCCGCAATGCCACCTCATCTTTGAAAGCAGTTTTGGAATTGTTTTCAATTAGCTTTTGATTGATACTAGGCAATGCAAGTTGATAACCAAAAAAGTCGAAATCTTCAAAAATACTTTTATAGTGTGATAACTTTTAAACCCAATCTAGTAAAACAGTTTTGGAATTGGCTTTCCACACGCTTTTGATTGATATATTGCACGTTAGTATAAGTTGTGAAACAAAAGTCGATATTTTCAAAAATTTTGAAAATGAAATAACTTTTGAACCTAAAATGTTAAAATATTTTAAATGCATTCTTGAAATTGGCTTGGAATTAATTCCCTTTTGATTGATATATTACACGACTGTGTAATGGAATACTTTATGAGATATTTACGAATATATGTTTGACCTTTAACCTCAAACATGACCTTACCTAATCAAATTTTGAAAAGCTAAACTAAAAAAAAGTTTTGTGTGTAATTAATTTTGAAAACAATATTCAAAATTGAATATAATTGACTCAACATATCTTTTATCAGTGAATTTATGTTACTTTTTATTTTGTTATTTTTTTCTTCTTAGAATCAACTTGGTCATCTAAGCAAATTCCAACCGAGGACGTCCTTCTCGGTTCAAAAATCAGCAGATGCATATTTTCCAACTGGGTCGAAGTGAATAAATTGTTTATGTAAATAATACAATCATATTGAAATAAATACATAAAATGATTTTTATCAGAACTTGTATTGATTCAAATACATTTTATTTCTTACAAATTAAATTGTTGTTTTATTGAAGTTTGAAACAAAATTTAAAAACAATTCGCAAATCTAACTATTAGAATGCACTGTGATAAATTGAGTTGAGTACACATTATTATTTTTATTATGCACGTGCTAACTATAACAAAGGAAAACATCAAAAAACGGCACAAAACGATTTTTGGTGCGTTTTTGTGCAGTTTTTGGTGTTTTCCGTTTGTTCTTTAGAATCTTGTAGCATAGTTTATTGAGCTGGTTATCTAACATTTAAACAGTTGAAAATAACAATTTATATAAATGTGAGATATGTAGAGAAAAACAATTAAGTGAGAGGAAGATTGTGTAAAGATTATGAAACCGAGCATATTTAGTTTGTATCTCACTTATCAAAAGTATTTAATTCGTTATTCGCTATTCATAAATGTACAAAGGTATCGTTAAAAATATTTTTACATGTTTAACATCAGAAAGCAAACAATTTTCTCAAGTTTGTATTGAACATAAGACATTTACTATCAATTTGTTAATTCAATTAAAAATATACGCTACTCTTAAAGCGAATTGGAAAAACTGGAATTAATGCGTTTAATTCTGCTAATCTTAGAAAGAAACACCGGAAATTAAAATTTTTATCTTGATTTAGTTTAAGTTTAATCCAAGTAAATTTGGTTTTAGGAAAATTTTCTTAAATTCAAATATTTTTAACAATTTTTAATAATTTAATGAGTGTATTTAACCGATTGACCTTAACTCCTATTTTCGAAAAATGGTTTTATTCAAGTTTGAAACAAAATTTAAAACAATTCGCAAATCCAACTATTATGATACACTAGGATAAATTCGTAGCAAGCTAAATTAGATGAGTGTACAATTTTTATGTGCACCTGCAAGTTATTTATGTTGCGAACGAACGAACTTCTTGAAACTGCCGAGTTTGATTCTTGAATCATTCTCGTAGGTAGAGACCGATGGTGCATGTATACGAAGCAGTAACAGAACAATGTTACAATATTAAACCGTTCGCAGCAGCACTTTCCCAATGAACAGTTTGTTGGCCGAGGAGTGAAAGGGGCATTCGTTGCTGGTAGGAAATGTAGTTACGAAAAAATATTAAGGCTTGCGTATCTTTACGAATTTTACAATCAATGTTACTGGTGTGAGTACGATTTTACTATCTTTCCATCCCCACTGCACTAGATCTAATTCGTTTTCCATCTACTTTTGTAGGATATCTTTCAATGACTTCTGGACTTGTTCATTTTCCAATCCATTTTCGAGCTTATACCTCAAAAATATAGTTTTGGTTTGGCCGAAAGAATACAATTGTAGATTGCAAAACCCGCATAAGACGATCACTTTGAATCGCTTGTCGAGCACGGCATTGCGACTTATAATCGATCAAAGGAATTTACTCCTTTCATGATTATAGGGGTGGAGGTTTTGAGAGGGTCTAAATTGCGAAAACTTAGATTTATATTCAGGAAGAACCCCCTACAAAATTGTGTAGTTGTTTCTGTTTACTCGATCATTTTCCACTGAAATGACATTTTAACAATGCTTGGATACAAATGCAATGCACACATTTATATTGACATAGTAGGGTCATCAATTTTTTAAAATATGGGCCATGTACGTTAATGTAATCTGAAATACAATATTGAATAAACAGCTTATTATGAAACATCTTCAGTTAATAGAGCAGTGATGTACAGTTTATTATGATGATTCAGATTCTGCTGAAATAACAAAAAAATTGAGAATATATTAAAAAATCTAGCAACTCAGTTTACGAAAAAATGCAATATTTCCGTTATAGTGATAGTAGCTTGTTTTTTAAGGTAAACTTATAATAATTTCCAAAAAGAAAAAGGTGAAAAATATAATTGCACATATTTCAAATACCGAAGAGTCCTAAACGACGAAACAGCTGCCGAATAGTTCTTGGTTTGTATCAATTTCTTGCAAGCGGTTTACGATCATATTCTTTTATTATTGTTTACATTATCTATTAGACAAATTCCAAATCATTGGGTGCCCATAAAAATATAATTAATTCTGGAAAATTACGCGCAACCACTGGCTTAAACTTCTGCATATATATTTGATTGTAATGTAAAAAAGAAACAGTAATGTTTGTTTTCACTTTTAAATTATGAAGTTTTACAACAAACTCGTATTATTTTACTTGACACTTTTAATAAAATCTACACATTTTACAAGTAATTTAAATATAGGTAAACAATGTTGCAAAAAAAATTGTTTTAATTTATTTTACAATCCAATTGAGTTTTACAACTTACTGACACAATAAAGTATAAAGAATGTATATGACAATATAAACAATAAGTGTATTATCTTAATCAAAAAAGTTAATAATCACTTCCATCATGAAACTTAGAATTTTATACGATTTTTGAATTGATTGCCAATTCTTATTACTCAATACTTTTTTCGGAATCATTTACTGCTGCAATTAACTAAAGACTTCATTATTTTCTAATTAATACATTGTTGCAACTAAGTACGTTTATTTTCTTTGACCCAAAAGACTATAATGAAGTAATCAAATGAAAGTAAACAATCTTAGAAACCGAAACTGAAGCACTTCAAACAAATGAGGTTATCGAATACATTAATTTAAAAAGTGTCAATAAATTTAATTGGGCGCCACAAGACATTAGTTTGTATGACCAGGAATATATTAAATTTGAAAACAATGAAACTATATTTCATTGAGTACAAACTTTACAATAACTGAAATTGATGAATATACTTTTATGTTAATAATTAAAGAATAAACAAACATTAATTACAAATTCAATCAGTATTAAAGTTCAATGAATTTATTGTTTTCATACACCGTTCAAATAGAAAAAAATAGGTTTTCGTAAAGCAGTAGTAGCCGTGACTGTTGTGATCAATTGATCTTTTATTAAATATCTTGTTGCATAAGTTGTAACCATAAGCAAACTACTTTCTAACTTACGAAAATCATTTGGAGGGAAGCATTTTTAAATTATTTAGAAACGAAAAATAAAATTTTCTTTATTAATTAAAATGCCGCCGTGACCAACGAAATGAATTTGATCGAAGAAAATCCCGAACTTTACAAGGCGAAAATGTCGGTGATTTCAAAATTTAAAAAGTTGAAGTGGTTTAATATTATTTGTTAACAGTATTCATTTCGCATTTATTTATTATTCGTTTCAGTTTCCGTGGTTATCAAAGGTCGACTAATTTTGTACCGTAAGTAACCATATGATCCATTTTTAAAACTGACTGTAGTATTTAATTTAAGATTTAATTTTGGGTAGTATTAGCGGTTTTGGTGTGACTGCAGGCGCACAGATTATGGTCTCATCGCGCTTATAAAGCGAAATTGCCTTTAAGGATAATTTTGATGTTATGTTACTGCATGATGGGACACGTAAATTGACTAAATTAATTGAAAAAACTATTTCGTTTGTATAGAATCCGTTACTTAATTGGGTAGAGATCATCGAGTTCACCATAAATTTACTGACACAGATGCGGACCCGCACAATTCTAAGAGAGGATTTTCTTTTCTCACGTCGGTTGGTTATTTATGAAAAAACACCCGGAAGTTTTAAAAGAGGAAAGAAGTTGATATGAGTGATTTGTGGAACGATCCAGTCATACGTTTTCATCAGAAGTACGTAAATTTAAAGTTAATGCATTCAAAGCGATCGTTCATTTTAGATACTTTTTACCTTTGGTACTTTCCTTGGCTTTGTATTACCAAGCATTATTCCTCCGTTATGGTGGGGCGAAGAATGGAAGTGGGCTATTTTAACTGCCTGTGGGTCGATATTGTTTACAATTAAATTTTACGTGGCTCGTAAATAGTGCCGCACATATTTATGGAACAAGACCTTATGACAAGTAAGATCGTTATTGTAAACTGCTTTTTAATGTACACTCTTCCACGTTTTGTAGAAGTATTGTCCCACCGAAAATGTTAGCGTATCTCTAATAACTTTAGGCGAAGGATGGCACAATTACCATCACATTTTTCCTGGGACTATAAAGCTGCTGAATTTGGAAAATATTACGTTAATGTTACTACATTTTGGATTGACCTTTTTTCAAAAATAGGATGGGCGTATAATTTAAAACAGCCGTCGCAAGAGCTTGTCAAAAAAGTTATAAGCAAATATGGTGATGGAACATATCCAATGTGGGAAGAAGTGCCCGAGAATTGCGAAAACGAAGCAAAAAATGACTGATTTTTATGTGTTACAGTATTTGTTTTTTTTAGACTAAATTATGCATCACGGTCACGCTCAGATTTATATGTTTTTTACAATCGTAATATTCCTTTACTTGTACTATGTCCATCAAGAATCTTTCATAATCAAAATCGAAAAGACCTTTACAAAATAAACATTACATTGTCAAAAAATATGATGCTTGCCATTCAAAAATATCTTAACCTCTAGACTACCGTGCACTTGCACAAAATAAAGTTTTAAGTGTAGGTTGCTTAGAAGTAATAAATTACATCATTTACCAAGTAGAAAAAAGCGGTTATTACCATCGAGAAACTGAGAATCAGATCGTGGTCGGAAATTAGAAAAATCAGCAATCGTCTGTAAACTTTAACTAACGGTAGATGAATAGTTTCACTCTTCTTAAAATTAATTAACTGTTACTAGATCGCGTCCTCGCTTCCAGACCTGTAACTTTTGATAGTGTTTCCTTAGATCCACTGAAATAAGAAACCGTGTCCTTAACGTGTTATTTTACTAGAATTTCGTCACACCTTACGGGATTAGCAATTTGTAACTGGTGGTATCTATTCACGCTTCACTAAAAAAAAACCATTTCGACAAGGTGCCAATTTTTAGAAAATCCTTGAGATGCATTACTTAATAGGGTGTGAAGTTAGTAACACCTGGCTTCCAGGTTCGTACTATGAGGCATCTCGACGGTGCAAGTTGCCACTTGATTGCGTTTATCTTGTAAACGTTCAACTCTTTAGCGGGTTTGAGCGTGTATTCTACTCGTTTTAAGTATTGTATAATTTCGGCACAATTGTCCTTCGACATAAACCCTCATAAATTATTTCGCATTGTCAGCGTGTTATTTTAGGTTAGTGTTTCCAGTTGTGTTTCCATGTCACGATTTTGTGTTCTACAGGATTATCCTGTTGGTGGTTGAAAGGTTCACACAAGAACTGTGCATCGCCTTTGCATTCTAGCTTCTACAAGCTGTATATCGTTGTCGCTGATAATTCGACGTAGAATCCCACGCCGGAAAAAAACTTCACTTATCAAAATCTTGGCGTAAGTTTCGACGGTAGCTTCCCGCAACGCATGACTCGATCTACTTTAAAGTGACGTCTTCTATTATTGTTACCCAACGTTCCCCTGATGGCTTTGAGTAACGTTCCAAAAGATCCACAGCCAGGATCGCAAACCTTTCGGAGGCGTTTGCATCAGTCTAGAGGGCAATTGATTGCTGCATTTATATTGCTAACACTAATGCAGTTTTTAAGATACTCCGTCACGTAACGACGTCAATAATAATGCAAATAATTGAGCCAAAGTGCGTTATGCTCCATAATGATATTCCGTCGGAGCGTCGGTAGTTCTTCCAGCACTCGTTCTGTGAAAATTTAGATCATCCAACTGTTTTTTGCGTATGTCTGATGCACTTCGTACTAGCAAATCTACCTAATATTACAAATTCCGCGCGTGGGTCTTAGGTTGTTGATTCATGGTGGTCTTGTAAATGCATCTCAAAAAATTGGTTCAGTTCCGTTTACAGTCCACTTTTCCTATACGGTGACATCCAATAAAGTGGGGAGAAATAGGCAAACTGTCTCCATTCATAAACCAGTTGGCTCTAGAACTTAGAGTAAACACTGCCTCATGTTGCGATTTCTTTTTTAACAGACTACTACGGTCCGTATTCTAAAGGCATATTTGGGTCACATTTGTGTTTCACTTCTGGGCAATTAGCAACGCCCAAGTTTGCTGATCCAAATCGATAATAATTTCAACTTTTCTCAACAAATCAATAGTAAAGTGTGAGAGGCAACGAAGGCATAATAATAAATTTGGTTCGTAACGATCCTGAATTTTAACCGTTATTTCTACTAGAGCGTTTCCACCGCGTCAAGCCCCATCCGCGTGGGATATCGATATTTGTACGGACGTGAAGGGATACTGCACGGAGTTTAAGTATTCGTAATATGTTCTACCTGCAGTGCTGGCTTGAGCACCAGTGTCAGCATTCGCAATTCGTTTTCTCTCTAAAATAGTGATATGAAGAATTGGTCTATTATTGTTATAAACCTCGGTGGTAATGTTAAGCACTGATGCTTAGTTTAGCACTAGGTAATGGGGCTGTAGCCATTTTATTTACGGCGAGTTAGAAAGGTTTGCTTAAAAAGCAAAATAAAACATGTTTGTGTGTTTGATTCTCGGCGTGTTCCTTTCCGATAGGTGGCGAAACACTAGCAACTAACCTGTCAATCTCATTGTGCTTTATTACAAAATGCTTTGTTGAAATATACAAGCTTTTGGTCGCAATTAGGACAACATTTTTTGTCAGTCGTTTTTGACAACACAAATAAGCTGATGGTTTGAACATGCGAGAACATGCCATGTATAATTGTCTGTGTGCAAAATATGGTGTGCCCAAATCTAAGCAGCAAACCGAAATAGTTTGGCTTTAACATTGACAGTAACACATTTTCGGCTAGAATTTGCCATTCAAAATGATCACTTCGATAGTGGTTTTCGATCAATTTTTTAATGACCTATCACGTGATATTGCACAGCCGTGGTAGGTCAAATTCCGAAGTGAAATAATAACCGGAGATCCATCTTTCAGTCGTAGAAAGTATAGGAAATCCAGTGAGTTCAAAATTGGTTAATTTACAGCTTCTTTGGCATCGCAAACTGTATTGATCAATTTGTATGATACCAAATCGCCTGTCAAAGACTGCTGTATCTTGAAGTTCCATTCAAAATTTTTTGTTGCTAAAATGATTTTTTCTACCAACCATGCATAATTTATGTATTGTGTGCGAACACTGGAAAATGTGCAGTCAATGAGAGCATTTTGCAAATTAACGATTGTGGAGAAATTAGTGGGCCATTTTTATGAATCGAGAATTTTCATAGATTTTTCCATCTCCGATATCTTTGAAGATGCGTACATTGAACGTAGAATGGTGGGAAGTGTTTGCCTGAAATCACCTGAAAAAGTAACAGAGTGCCGTCAAATAGTTTGCCGTTGTTCTTTACATCTATGAGTGTTCTGTTTAACGCTTTAAGAAAATGTTTGTGTGTCATTGTAGATTCATCCCAGATCATAATTTTTACATTGTTTCAGCACTGTGGCCATGGACGATTGCTTTTTATGTTGTACACTGCGTCTGGGTTATTTTGAATATTCAGCTGCAGCTTAAAGTCCTCTCTACCCTTTTTGCTAAAATCGTTATATTGAATCGCTAAGAACTATACTATTTTTTTATAGAAAGAATGTTAAAACAAGGTCACGGACACGTTTGAAAAACTAGTTTCAGGGTTTACCGTTCTGTAGTGCTGCTTTACATGGAAAAATTACATGTTTTCGAAGCGACAAAATAACACCCTTATATACAATTGAAATATTCTAAAATATTATTTTTCACATTCTACAATGTTCTTTCCAACTCAGTACGGACGCTTTTTTAATTCAAGATCAATTAATAAATTGGGAAGAATTTCAATATTTCACGACAAAAGCTGCAAAAACAGTCTTATTTTCAAAACATAATTATAACAAATCAAAATATTTTAGAGAAAAAAGGCTCTGACATAAGTTACGTAACAAATCCATGTTTATGATAGTGAAATCCAAAATTCCTTTTTATCAAAAACTGTAGCCTTGAGAGTGTCGCCGTGACATAGGAAATTTACATGGGAATGGAAAGATAGAGAGGACTCTTCAAATACTGCCTCCATCCAATAAAGTTACTACAATGCCAGATAATGCAACGGCCAAGCGATGTCTTTATTTGATATTATTTTGAGAGTAACTGAAATGTGAATTTTTTTCCATAAAAAAAAGAATCTATGACTAGCTAGGTTCTCAGAAGAATACAAATATAGAACTCAATCCAAGATTAAAACAACTACGATTAGATAAATCTTAAAATGTTCAATTGTACGTTTTAAAATTGATTATACGAAATTATTACTATAAATGCAATCACACAGGCCCAATTTATTAGCGCTTGAACACAAAAGGAATTTGAAAATTAATCAATGAAGGGCCTATAAGGATCCCAAAAAGTTAGACTGGTTATATACACAGTTTAGTGATCGTACGTCTATTTGAATTCGGTATCATATCAGTATCGGTATATTTTGTATCAGTTTGATGGAATTAAACTCAAGTAACGTTTAACACATACACATGAAGAAAAGAAATGTACTTATCTGTTTCTCGTCATAGGTAGGGCTGATAAAGATACAACAACTGCAGCCAAAGGTTGTCGGAAGAATTTTTAGCACGCGCATGTCAAACAGCAGTCCAACGTCAGGTATAATCGTATAATTCTTCGAGTTCAAGTAACAATGCTCGGCGTTTAACTCGATGCAACGTTCGCATTATTGTAAACTCTCGCAACCAGTACATTAAATATGATCAAGTAAAAATTTGATAAACCAAGACACGGATTAAAAATCGGGCCAATTAAAACTGGCTCGCGAAGACGTTGCCAGAATTAAATAAAATTTCCTTGATTATACCACGACGCATTTATTTACATAAACTCCATATTTTCTCTAACCACGCAGCCAGTTTACGAAAAGTAACTAAATTTAAAGAAAAAACATTTTAAGAAATGAGAAAAAGTTAATTTAGTCGAAGCACAACACAGACAACCATTCCATTTCAAATAACGCTGCCATATCAGAAGAGACGTACGCAAACATGTCACCTAGAAGAGGGCGATAGTATTCGTTTCGAGATCGAGATATGACAGTACTCCCCAACTATACGAACACAATGGAGAATGTCTCAGACACAGCTAATCAAACCAAGCTAAATTGTTTATTGATAAAACAAAGTTGAACCTGTCTGCTCTCCAACCACATTAGTAAAAGAAAAATGCAAAGAACCAGCATCAATCAATCAATTTGAAATAACCTCAACCTCGTTATCACCTTCCAACTTCTTCTTTTTTATTTTTTCTTTGTTGAATACTTTTTCTTACCTTATCAAGCCCCCTGCTGTTTTTCTTTTAGTTGTTATCTTTGTCAAAATAGAAAATTTTCTATTTTATTTTGTTTAGTACTTATGTGGTGAGAATCGATATACAGTGCTTTTATATTTAATTATAATTAAGTGGTAAAATGTCTATTAGAAAATATTCTTAAATTCATTTGTAAGTTTTGAATTTAATAAAGAAAAACAAAAAATATCGTCTCGGGGAGGATTACGATACAAACTGGCACGTTCTGTTTAAAAATTAAACGTGTTAAAATGTCTCAAACATAATCAACAAATTTGAATGACAATTTCGTTACCATAGTAACCAAGTCAAATTACAAAAACCCTTAGACTCGTCGGTTTGAATCCAAAAACTTACTATCAGTTCCAGAGATTTTTAGTCTACTTATAAACTGTGAAATTGTTATTACGTATGTAATTGTTGATAGTGTGAGTACTTTGTGAAACACAAATAAAGTTATTTATTTTATTTATTATTGGAATTTCTGCATGTTTCTCCATAGACCTAGTCACTATCTATGCGGGGTCAAGGAGTTGTCTAAAAAGTTCTGTTGTCTAATATGAAATTATGGAAGTATCTGAAGGCCTCATTTTTCATTCAGTTTATTATTTGACATGATAACAATAAATACGATACACAACTATGAACATATATCTATTACGTGAAAGTATTTATATAATTCTATTAAAAAGTTATTGATGGAAATAAATTTTCTTATAAGCTTGCTGTGTGTATGTATCTACTAATCCGCTAAATCAATGGCACCCGTTCGAATCATTATTGGTGGATGTAAATATTTTAATTGCTCACTTTAACACTGTGATATTATAATCACATTAATTATAATGCATAAGTTTATCGGAAGAAAGAACATATCCAGTGGCGCGCCATCCATAAGGGCGAACTCGGGCCGCGCCCGACGGCGCAACGCGGCAAAAGGGCGCCGAAGGCCGAAATGGATTTTGACATTATCGACGGCCTAAGATTATAACATATTTTTTACTTTTTAGTATAAAATAAATATTCTATGTAAAGTGCTGCAACTGCTTTCCTATAACATAACATCTTTTAAATATTTCGATTATTATTGTTTGATTATTATATAGCTCGATGCCATCTACTTTAATATCGGTTTCTCGGTCAAAGCAATAGGTTTATTTTACATTAAAAACACTCCTTGCTTTGTTTTGTATATTCCTTGTGTATTAAATTTCAACAATCACTAAAAGACATGGACATCTTACCTTGCATGTTACAATTACAAAAGACTTTTGTGTTATTAAAAACATTCAACATTTCTTTCTTCAATCTAGCAAAATTTATCGAACTAATTAGTGTGGCGACCGGCAACTAAACAAATTTCATCTGGCATTACTGTATACGCAGCTAGATTCAATTAGCGCCAAACGATTCTTTTCCTGTCAATTCTTAATTTTTGCAAGTTGCAGATCTGCTTGTTCAAACTTGCATCTTGCATGCTTACTGTTACTGCTTTCATTCTTATACGATTATTACCTTCAACCTCCATTCATTGATGGTCGTTTCTTGAAAATTAGAATAAAGCAAATTAATATTGTGATAGTGATTATTTTTAAGTTGTTGTGATTGCTGATTTTGTAGAAAAAAACAGAAAACTCTACAATATAATAAGGTAAGCTAATTTTATATATTGTTTTTAATTTTATTTTATAAATAATTTGAATTTGTTTTGGTTTTAAAATTCATTGGTTCTTACTTCTTAGTATACATTAAAAAACTTTGTCGAACATTATCAGAATAAATAATCAAAATTAACAAAAATCTGAGAACGCTTTGTTAGCTTTGTATTTTTGTATAATTCTAATTAATTTCAATTTATTCTGTATTTTATTTATTCAGACTGTTTGAATGTATTATTTATTTCAGAAGATGTCTGAAGAAGAAAAAAGAAAAAACTATCTGGCCATCAAAATCTTCTTAGAAAAGAAAGCGCGAAGAAGATTTGAAGAATAATTATGAAAAAATTACCCATTTCTTTGGAATAAGCAATAAAGATTTGCAGTCATCAGCTGTACCCACTGTAATTGGTAGTATACATCAGGCGGAGGATTCACTTCCATCAACAAGTAGAGATTTCTACCGACATCAATGTCCATATTGATATTACAACTACGTCAACTACTGATCCAACAGCAACAGCTGAAATTGGACTTAACAAAAATGAGTATACTTGTACACCTATTCCTAACGATCGGTTTATGGCCAAATGTATTTTCTTCCTCTCAAATTCAAAGCTTAGTAGAAAACGGACCTTGTCTTTACCAAAACAGAATGTAATGATTATCCTAAAGACAAATCTGGTAGAAAATTTTCTTCCTAAACATTTTATACGTATTTTACCAAATTCAGAAAATATTTAACATGGAAAATTTATTTAAAATTACAAAATTAAGTAATGAAAACGGTTTTAGTGATTGGAAACATATAGGCGAACATTTAAATCTTCATGAAAAAGCAAGTTACATTTTGAAAATTTTAAAAATGGTCTGATTTACTGAATCGTTTAAAATCTAACACAACAATTCATTTTGCTTCTCAAAATGTATTGAATTTGGAAACTAAATATTGGAACGCGGTTATTGAAAGGATTTTTACACTATCCAATTTTTGTCTCAACAGCATTTCGCATTCAGTAGTAATAATAAATTATTCGAAAAAGTAACGGAAACTTTCTAAAATGCATAGAAATGATAGCTAAATTTGATCCGTGATGGCTGAGCATACTAAAGAGTGCAAATGCACGACAACTTAAAAATGCCCCATTACCTCGGAGATAAAATCCAAAATGAAATAATCAATTTAATAGGAAATAATCTTAAAACGCATATTTTAAATAATGTTAGGCAATCAAAATATTTTTCTATTATATTAGATTGCACCCCGATAGTAGTCACCAAGAGCAAATTTCGGTTTGCATTCGATTTGTGAATTTAAATACAACTCAAAATGAATTTTGTGTTCAGGAACATTTTTAACTTTCTGTCCAATAACAGATACAACAGGAGAAGGGTTAACAACTTTTTATTAACACTACAACAAGTACAAAATGGTTTAAGTATTAACGACTTACGCGGACAAGGTTACGACAATGGGGCAAACATGCGAGAAAACATAATGGTTTGCAAAAAAAGATTCTTAATATAAATTCAAGAGCATTTTTTGTCCCTTGTTGTAACCATAGTTTAAATTTAGTTGTGAACGATGCTGTAAAATGTAATATATTGTGTATAAATTTTTTTTCAACAGTCCAAGAAATTTATAATTTTTCTCTGCCTCAATTAATCAATGGTCAGTTCTAAAAAAACACATATCGAATTTAACCGTGAAACCTCTATCAGATACTAGATGGTCTAGTAGAATTGACGCTATAACACCTTTACGATATCAACTTGGAGATATATGATGCTCTGTTTGAAATAGCTAGCGGGTGTAATAATTTATTCGATAACAGTGCAAAAACGTATCCACTGGTTTAGGTAAAAAATAAAACAATTTGGGTTTATTTGCACATTAGTTTTGTGGTACAATATTTTTAAGTAAAGTAAATATTACAAACAAAATGTTACAAAGCAAAAATTTCAATATTTCTGAAGCATGCACGAGTTTGAAAATACTAAATGATTTTTAAAACTATAGATCAGATAAAGGTTTCTCCTGATTTACTTGTTGATGCTAAGGAAATCGCTTCTTTATTAGATGTTGAAGCAAAATAGTGGTTCTTTAAGAGCAAGAAAAATAAAAAGCAGTTCAGTTATGAACATGACGACGAAACAATTGCGAGCGAAGAACTAAAATTTAAAGTTAACTGCTTTAATAATGTATTAGATGTAACCATACAATCCATTCAAGAAAGATTTCAATTATTATCAAATTATTCAAATAATTTTCATTTTTGTACGACATTTCAAAATTTTCTCAATACAAACAAAGTGAGCAGTTAAATTTATGCACCGAATTAGAAAATACTTTAACAGACAAAAGAAAGAAATGAACGCGATATAAATGGTCTTAAATTATTACAAGAGTTAGAGTATTTACAAAATTTTTACCGGAGATTACGTCATCTCCAAATCAGGCATTAAATTATATCAGTAAAAATAATTTAAATCAAGCATTTCCAAACACTACTATAGCACTGCGCATTTTGTTAACTATGCCTGTTTCTGTAGCTACTGCCCAAAGATCTTTTTCAAAACTGAAACTCATTAAAAACTATCTAAGATCATCAATGTCTTAAGAACGTCTTCAAAATTTGGCTATTATTTCTATTGAATCAGATTTATTAAATACCCGAGATATGCAAGAGTTAATAAGGCAATTTTCTAGAAAAAAGGCGCGCAAAGTTGCTCTTGATAATTAATTAATTATTATTAATTAATCAATATATGTTATGTGTTATTTACCTGAATTTTTATAATTATTATTATTAATGCAATTTAAAGTAATATGTATCTGTTCGTTCAATAAAAATGTTTCTTGAAATGTCCAGTGTTTATTTCTTAGTAATAAAATCTGCATGCAATTTACTCAATATTCACAGCTTTTCTGCAAAATTTTTAAAAACAAAATTCGTTTGAATTGTGAAACACTTTGATGGATAGGGGGCAGGGCGCATAAGAGTGACTTGCGGGGCCAGAAAGGCTTGGCGCGCCACTGGACATATCCATCACACCTGCTTGAATAATAATGACACATACAAATTGATTGCTTCAATTTTGTTTTTATCTAATGCATGTAATAGTAACAAAATGAAAAGAAAAAAATTGTAAAAAAATTATCGAGTAACGTGAAAATATAAATCAAAATGATTACATAACGATATCTTTATATGTATGCCCTCCATTGTAAGAAGAAACGAACACACTGTTGTTTAACAATAATTTAAATTAGATTATGTCACTCTTTGTATTGGTGCCAAGATTACGCATTCTCACGATTCCATTTGAGAAGAAAATTTTTATTATTTATCGAAAAGGTATTACATTCACATTTATTTATTGATGTACGTAAGTGCAGTATGTGTAACCTTTATCATAAAAGAATGTTCGCAATAACTTTTAATTTCACTTTGAATTTGGTTTTGTTATGCATTTCTGAATCAGTTTGCACAATTTATACTAATTTATAATAATTATTCAAATACATGTTTTTCTAAATAAATTTTATTCGTATCAATTTGTGTTACACCTCCCACTATTTTTATAACTTGTGTTCAAATTATAATATTTCTTAATTGGTAAGATAGTTTTCTAACATTACAAAGCAATTATTATCCCAAACAAACATTAGAAAGTAATATAATCTTACTTTTACCAAAATTAATCAATAACGTTGCCACATCATAATTACGAATGCGCTGGGCTTTAAGTGGGACATTTGAACTATATTAAATCGTCGGATAGAAAATTTACATTATTAATAATTAATAGTCGAATTCAAATATATACATTCCTAAGACTAGAGAAATTTTGTTTCAAAATATTTATTAGACTTAACTTAAAATAAACTATTGAAACGATAGTATTCAAAATGCAAAAATAATTTATGTATGTGTCTGTTATACAATTTTTATCTAAGATAGAACAGGTTGAAATAACAAATGCTACCAGACCAAGAAATGTGATTTCATTTCGAGTGTTACGTGTTACCTGGTTGCTCGGCATTGTTGTTAACAAAATCTTTTAATAATGAAACAACGGTTAGTCTATAGTATTTCGTTGTTAGGAGTAGATAAGATAAATCATCAAAATCAAGATTTCGTAAAATAACACTGTCGCTGACCAAAACAAAATTCGTCTTCAATCAATTATCATTGACTTATTATGCGAGTACAATTTTTCGCAATGATTGTAATTAGAATATAAATTGTGAACAACATAAACTGTATCGCTAACCTCCGCCACGCCTCTCTGTTTGCCATAGCTCTTTTCTATGTTTCTTTACGCTCATTGCCTGTCTAATGCAGTCGTTCCACAAACGGCGGGGTTTTTCTCTCTTTTTCTTGTTTAGGCAGTCTCCACCTAAATATCCTCTTCGGCCATCTTTGTCTCTCATTGTGAAAAGGTGTCCAAACTCCAAACCATTTGAGTCCTTTCTATTACGGTTTTTTAAATACCTATTATGTTTATGACTTTGTCGTATGTTCTGTGTTCCATTCAGAAAATATTTGCATTCTCGTAGGTAATTCATTTCTACTGCAACGATACTTGTTTTTGCCGTATGCTAGGGATCCAAATTTCGTAACCATAGCATAGGATGGATTCAATCACGATTCTCCTATTCTCTTTCTGTTCTTTTCTTGTTATGTTTCTATCCCACCAGAGAGAATTTAGGCATCTTGAGTATTTCAAACATAGCCTCGAATTAACGGCCAGTCAAGAAGTTTGGGCAAAAATAACCTGGTCATCTGCAAAACTTAAGGTATAGGGGTGTCCAGAAACTCTTTAGCCAAATGGAAACTACAGGTACTAGAGGTTATTTTATGTCGATTTAACTCAAATTACGTTAATCAGAAAATAATTCCTAAGTAGCTACATCGCTTTGAAGAATACATTGTTATATAAGTTTCTTTAATCATTCAAAAATGCCGTTATTAAAACATTTCCAAACTTTGTGTAATCAATAACGATTGCATACCCGTTATTCGCTGTAATTAATTTTTTTTACAACCACCTTAAGTGGAGAACAACAGAAGAATTTTTATTAAAAATATTTTATTTTTTACTTACTTTTATCTGACACCAAATTTGAAAATTTAAGATAATTTTCATAAAAATGTCCTTTCCTTTGAAATCGATGTCATGAACAGTTTTCGAAAAAACTTTTTGTGTTTTCTAACATAACATCATGTCATTTGTCTTAATATTTATTCTTTTCTCTAAAATTCGTCTAATTTTAAGGGCATTTTGAATTATTTAACATCTCGTAGGATCTTCTCCAAGGATTTTCTACTTCATCTCCATTCACGATCCCACTTTTTGCGATTAAATTTTCCCCCATTACAATTTCCTGATAAGATTTGACTACCGTTAGTCGTCTGGGAAGGTTTTAGTATCTACTTGAGGAGAATTGTTCGTTAGAGCATATACTCCCGATTATTATGACTATTTTGATACCGAAAAGCTTGACAATAATATGTAATCATTCACTACATGATACAATAAAGATTCTAAAACATACTTCAGTAGGAATTCCCTGCCTTCTTTTTGTTTTACTCAAAAAATGATTATATCTAACTCTTGATGCTTTATCGATTGTTTTGTAGTTTTTATTTGCCCATCCTTTTATGTTCCATGTTTTCAATTTCATTAACCTTTTTCTCGCCAATAATTCGTCCAGATTGCGAGGCGTTTTCGTTTGTTACTCGAGCATTTTGCAAATTATTTTAGGAATGATGATGAGAGTTTAAGCCCATCGCTCCAACCCCCAACTTGGAAGGACCAAAGACTATTCATGAAAGGGTTCCCACTTCTTAACTGGTTTGCCCCAGTTTTGAGGCGCTGGAAATTCGCTTTTCACCCTCTTCCATTAGCTACGTAATGTACACCCATTGTACGTCACGCATTGCTTAGAACCACGACGTAGGCAGGGAGTAGATTTGTCGATACGTCTTGGTAGGTTGTGGGCATTTCTCAGAGTTTTGTTGTAACCAGGATACCGGCCTGCTCCAGTTACCCCGAAGGTCTAATACCAATCATTTGAAGTCTCCATCAGGTTGTCTTAAAGAAAAAAAAACTAGTGGCCAGGGTTTTCTAACCCAGAAAGAAAAAGGGAATTAAACAATTCCGCAGCAATTTCTAAGATGTGCAAACGTTATTCGTACAGTCATTCTAAAGTTTTGACTAAACGATCGTGTACCAAAAGCAAAAATTTGTAGAAGAATAAAAGTATCAGACTTGGGTTTCAAATAAAAACGAATAGCTGGATAACTGAAAATAGAACTGGCAGGGGCACATAGCAGAAATAACGATAATCAGTTGATAATGCCAGATTCTTGAATGGCGATCGAAGCCAGAAGCCTATATAAGCAGAAGATTTCCTTCTACCAGATGGTTTGATGGTATCAAAAAGAGTTTTACACAAATTGGATGTAAGCCGCTAGAGATAGATGATATTGGCCTTAACTTTGTGAACAAACTGATGATGATAAAAAAAGTTTGTTTAAGGCTTTCAGACAAGGAATCTAACCTTATAAGAGCAGAGAAAGAGGTAATGAAAGAGGAACTGAGAGAAGCCTTGATGAATGCAAGATCACTGAGGTAGTTGTCTGACTTTTGAGGGCCTACTAATTATTCTTCATTCACGATGTGAATGATAGTTTATTTTATCGCAAGATGGCGGTAACCAACGCATCGTATGAAATTTGTTATATTCTTGCTAAAAATTTGAAACCGTTTACCGACGCAGAAATTGTGGAGAAGAATGTTTCGTAAATGCTGCCGATGTATTGTTTAATATATTTAGCAACAAAAACAGATACTGTCGGAAATAAAATAAATACAGCTTTCTGATTCTACCTGTGCGAGACATAATGAAGATATTGAAGTTTGAACATTGATTGACCAGTTGAAGAAGTACAAATTTTTAGCTTAGCTTTTGATTTTCAACACTAATATTTTAGCTTAACATCCCATCGCTCGCTTTTTGTTGGGCTTATAGAGGAAAGTTTTGAAGCGGTTTTTTTCTTTACGTTAAGAAATAATACTGTTTTACAGCAAACTGATAAAAATTATCCTGAACGCAAAACAATGGATGGTGGTGTTCTTTCAGCTTTTCTCTGCGATATTACTGCGAAGCTCAACAGCCTTAATTAAAGGTTAAAGGTTTGCAGGTGAAAACAAAATAATTCACAGATCGCAAATTACATATTCGCTTTTGAAGAAAAACTAAGCATATATTACGAGGAAGTTCAAAACAATTTACTGCAAAATTCTGGACAAGTGTTACCTAGGAAAACTATATTGATATTTTTGAAGAAAACTACTTGATCATTTCAAATTAAAAATCTGCTACTGATCTTAGGCAATTCCTGATACCTAGAATCCACAAGTATGTCACAATTGGCCTCCATTTTAAATTGTAACTACGCAAATTTCTTTGACGAGTTTATCGAAATGGAAATGATACAAACTTAGAAGAAGAAAGAAAAAGAGAAGAAAGAGTATGCCGAATTTTGGACAATAGTGCCCGAATATAGAATATAGAAGATGCGCTCAAATTCTGCTTACGTTGTTTACATCGACATATGTTTGTGAATCATTCTATTTCAAAATGAAATATGCAAAGAACGTATACAGAAACCCACCCTAGAGATTCTCATCTCGATGCCTTATGAAGAATAGTGTGTACCAATGATAAACCAGTCTTGATAAAATTGTTAAAAAATTTTCCCAATATCACCGTTCTCATTAAAATTATAATAAACAATCAAATTGTGATGTGAGTTTTTTTATTAACACCTATATAGCATTTTCTGTGACATATGTTGCGGGCGCGGCCCGTGGGTCACAGCTAGAAATGTAAGTGGCCCCTGGAGAAAAAAGTTTGGGTACGAGTTGGTATACGCCTGTGGCTGCTGAAATATACTTATTCTAGACGAAACTTACAAATATGTAGAATATTTACATTATGTTTGCGCGACCGTTGTCGGATGCGTTCCTACGAACTAAGTTAATCTTGATGATGCGAGTTGCACGATGCACTTCTTGACGTCGATTGCTGTCTCATGTTTTACTGTATTTGTACTTGATGCCGTCTTGTACTGTCATTCTGAGAAAAATCCTACTCTATTTGTCTGCATTCAGTGGTTGTTGAGTCAGAAAGGTCGCTGGAATTGTGTTTCTTGATGGTCAGCATTTTTTAATTGTGTTCAGACTAAATGCTGTTTTGTTTATATTCGACTTTTTAGGAAATATATATTTCCTGATGCGAGATATCATGGGGTTCAGCTACAACCTCCATAAAGGGAAAAGAATTAGCAAGCTGTAGTTCTCACCAGTTCTACTATTTGGGGTTGGAATCTTAGAAGTTTCCTAGTGCAGCTGATGGGCTAAATTTTAATTATTATCGTTCAGTGTTACATTAGAACAACTAACAGTATTAAAGGTCACACATTTTTAAATGACAGGTCAAACGGCACTCTCCGCATTCAGTACATTTATTTGATAAGAGCAAAACCAAAGCTAAAGACAGTATTGTAATACACAAAAAGTACTAAAATTAAAATTCACAGCAGAATTATAGGACCTCAAAAGTGGACCACCGCATTTTGGAATACAAATAAGGTGTGCGTATTATAATTGAAGCCCCAAAAATTACCAAACAAATTTGTTAAAAAACTGTTGTAAATTTAAATAAGCCCCAAATAATTAAAATAAAAAAGCAATCTTTCGTCATTCGACCCGGTCGTAACAGTAACCGTAGTTGCCAGCACACTTCGGTCAGTCTAAAATTTGGCTTGGTTTTACAAGTTGATTACCTAATTTTTACCGACCTACTTTGAACTTTTGTTTTGTTGAAATTTCTCGCCCTAATACAAACTCCTTACGATAGTGGGCAAAACGTTGGCAACTGCGAATCATAAAAGACGTTTTTATTTTAATAATGATTTAAACCGTGAAGGATCCAAGAGTTACTCAAATATGCATTGTAGAAATTCAATATTGTTTCGATATAATAAATCATACATTCATGCACATATAGTACATAAAATGTAAGATTGAACGTTTTCAGATTAGCGCATATATTCTGCTAATACGTACGAATATACTTTGGTCTTTGTTACGTATTGTATAAAGAAGACAAAAGATATATAGAATGTTTGTTAGCGCTGCGGGCGGTGAACTAACACATACATCCTACGTTGAAATGGATTTTCCATTTAAAGTACTGTATTAGAAAGAAGACGGCATTATAAAGCGGCACGTTGCACCTACTTACAAATATCGACCGCAAGTTATGATGATCAGTGGTACTACAAATTTTATTTTTATTTTCTCTCAAAATCGTACCACATAAATGTTAAGCAGGTAAGTAACCTGTACATCTATTTTTAAACAAACAGGTGGGACTTTCAGTTTTTCTTATTTTTCTATGTCCCAGGGAGTCTAGAAATTTTTTTAGATTTTTAAAAACCGGAAAGTGACTTAAAATGGGGACAAAAGTCGAAAATAGTGAAAAAATCATCATCGCCGATTTGGCTTAAAATCGCGGGGATTGTTTGTCATCTAATGGAAACCACCCAAAAGTTTTTAGATGCTCTGGTCAAAAACTCTGTAAGTTACAGCTTACAGAAACATGAATTTTATCAAAATTTTGAGATTTTATCCTCAACAACTTCTTTAAATTTCATCAAACAGAGCTGAAATTTTTTTGGGTACTCTGAGTTATAAGTACTAACAATCACAGTAATGTTTGGCCAAATCCGTTAAAGTTTAAAAATTGCCTATTTTTGAATTTTCGAAAAATATGCAAAAATTGATTTCCCATTTTTTTCACAGTGCGGTGCATAATAACAATGTAAATTAAAAATTAGCACCTAAAACTCAATTTCAAGGATATATGCGAGTATGACGAAGCTGCATAAGCGGTGTCCTTTAAATTGCTAATAAGTTTTATAACGGGTCCGAAGATACCTATCTAAGTCCTTCATATCGGGGCTACTTACAGACGGAGCCGGCAGCCCAGCAGCCCCTGTTAAAGAGACTTTCCCACCTTCCATGCTCGCCCGTCCGCTCTCTTCCAACCTCACCGCCTTGTAGGCGACCGTTTTGTTAGTTTTCGGGTGTAATTTTCAACGTAATGAAAAGATGAGTTATTGAAAAGGTGCGCGACGTGCAGGAGCTGTTTTCATGTTAAAATAAAGACATATCAAGCAAAAATTCACACTACCGGTCGCCTAAAAGGCGCCTGACGATGGGCAGAAAGAGCGGACGGGCGAGCATAAGCGAAGGAGGCGATCGTCTGCAACGCGCTGCAACGGCACGTCCGTTTGTCGCTCACTCACCAGGCGTAGAGAGCAGGGATATCAGCCGATCCCTCGGCTATATGACCGTTCGTTTTCGGTTTCTCTCGGAAAAACCTTACCCTTTCCCCCTCCCGCAAGATCATCGAGACTGAACAACGAGCAGGCACTCAGAAGGACCTAAGCCTGAGAGAGAGACCTCAGTTGTTGGCTGTGGCTTTGTTATGCAAAATCTTTAACGGATTTGGCCAAAAAAATTTCAGCTTTTTTGATGAAAATTAAAGAAGTTATTGAGGGATGAAATCTCAAAATTTTGATAAAAAATGCATGTTTCAGTGACCGTAACATTACAGAGTTTTTGACCAGGGCATCTAAAAATTTTTTTGGGTTGCCTGCATTAGATGACAAATAACCAAAACGATTTTAAGCCCAATCGGTGATGATAATTTTTTCACTTTTTCGACTTTGACCCCCATTTTTAGTCACTCTTTTTTTAAAAATCTAAAAAAAAAATTCTCTAGGCTCCCTGGGACATAGAAAACAAGAAAAACCGGGTCCCCAACCCGGAATGAAACTTGATTTTTGTTTTGTTACACAGTGTTTATAGCCTACGCATGTCAAGAGTCCATAAGAGAATTCTAAAAAGGAATGACATCAAATCCATCTTCAAAGCCAACTTAAAAAAATCTTCGGCTGACTATCGATAAATGAAGGAGAAAAAGACCGTTTTTCCTTAGCGAAGAGTTTACGGTACATACCGTAT
Source organism: Abscondita cerata (assembly GCA_030710515.1). NCBI lineage: Eukaryota > Metazoa > Arthropoda > Insecta > Coleoptera > Lampyridae > Abscondita > Abscondita cerata. The sequence continues at coordinate 42,341 of JALBCR010003153.1, forward strand.
AAGGTATACATTGAAAATACTAAAGATCGATGGAAGATTAGACACAAGGAAATCAGAGGTAGCCGAAAATGGGCTTAGAAATGGGAGCACAAGATACTCTTCGAGAAATTCAACGGTTTAGTTAGAGAGGGAATCCATAAAGATCCAGAAAACTTCTACAGGAGGGAAGAAACTTTGAGGCTCAACTAGATCTAGAACCCATTATTTAAGAACACCTCACAAAACCCGCATTTGTCCGACGCTATGCTAGCCCTCGGAGATGAACGGACATCAGAACAAACTGACCACTTGCAGAACGTTAGGGAAGAAATTTTCCAATCAATGACGGCTTTAGACCCGAAACTAGACGATATTAGTTTAACAAAGTAGAAAGTGCAACATGAATTATTTATAGTATGTCAACATGCAAATCTATTAACTTGTACTCAAACAACCTACTATATCACTGTAAAAATATATTAATGCACAATATGAACCAGACAGTAGTAATACTGCACGTTCATCAAGCGACTTCTTATCTCAAACTGGTCAAAATACCACCTAGGTGTAAATCTACACTAAGAACCACAACAATTGTGGTGTGGTTTTAGTCGAACATTCACGAAAACTGTTGGTTTTTCAATTTCAACGATCTTAGCTATGATTTAAATCCATGCTCGACTAACCTGTCTGATTAAAGATAACCTTGTTCCTATTATGGCACATTGCTTCAAAATTTCATCATCCATTCTATAAATCATTTGAAATTTCACGGGGACGCGTGAACTCCGAGTTGACAGTTACGCTACAGCAAATATAGTGGTGCCGACTCAATATTTTTTTAATTGTCACTTTAAACACTGCTTGTTTTCTGTAGGATATTGTACAGTCTTAATTTTGTATCAATTTTGAAAACGTCCTATTATTTAAAGAAAATTTCAAAGATGGACGAGATAATTAAAATAAAATGAAATTTATACTGAGGCAATCATCAATCAACACCATGAAGTACGAAATGGTACGAATCTATTAACAGATTTTTGACTAACTAGAGAACGACTCTTAGAGTCCAAAGTAAATCTTGTCCTAGTATTGAAGAGATTAGTATTTAAAATAAAACAAAAAACATTTTGTCTTACAAATTTTGACTTTCAAAAAGGATCATCTGAGTGTCAATATTCTACTCAAAAGTTCTTAAACCATAGAAACCACTCACACCTTGCGGTACCAAATGATAGGAA